>JAUOBX010297164.1:0-11200 GCA_032360705.1 Eupentacta quinquesemita
CCGATGATCGATATTTTTATTCTCATTCGTATATATTTCATCATTTTTTTTGTGATAACGTATATACATATATATACGGATATATATTTGCAGCGCCATATACCATAACCAATTGATGGGCGGAACAAGTGACACCTCAAGTATAGTAGATACTTGTCTTTGAATAAACTTGTTGAGATATTAACTAGGCCTATATACACTGTATATGCGCCAAATTCCGGCTTGATGAGACCAATCCGCCAAGCATGGAAGTGTTTGCAGTGATTTTAGTTTGGTGACCTGAAATAACATCTGGACCATGTACATATAAAGGAGAGTACATGCAGGCTGCTGTGAACATCATCCACACCAGGAGATTCATGCGGGAATCGATGTGAATCTGCGTCCTAATAAACAAGGTATAGATAGCATATTCCATCGCAACTGACAGTTTATTTGTTCTCCGAACGTCCATAACTTCCGTATATCAAACTGCTGCAAAACATTCCACGTATATCAGTTTCCTTCAGTTCATTCGATATACTTCTTCTCTTTTTGTATCTACTCGACTAGTGTCACGTGGGAGATGATTTATCTTCGTTGGATTAGGGGAAGTAGGAGAATGGGATGTTGTCGTGTACGCTTGGACGAACGCGATTGATCAAAATCTGAAATTTCATATATAAGCTACCGGTCCTAATCTATCGTGGTCCATTAGGGATATCAAATGTCTTTCCCGTGTGGATCGTGAGCTTATCGACTCGAGTACGATATAAAGTACTGGCGACTCTCAGTGAAATCATCAACTGCTCACTATTCAGTGTGGGTCTGAACTCCCAGTGCTAATGAAATAGCTAGACGTTAGTAAAGGGTTAATTTTACACTTCATCGATAAAACATGATCCTAATCCCGTCATTGATCCCTATTCATAACAATATGTACTATTGTTTGTTATCAAACAATTACTCTATTGGTCACGTGACCCAGCGCTCATTCCTTATAATAAAAATAGGTAACAATTCTATGTTAAACGATATATCATTGATTCTAACCCCCACGACAATCTATAATCCTCACGGTTTGTACTATTGTATTCTATGTAGTACAGACATCTGATCACTCTACTGATCATTGTAAACTCTTTGTATCAGGAGATCATGTTAACAGTAGACAGATAACTAACAATATGTGACGCTTATGTCCTAGGTCGTATATGCTTGGACGCACACCATTGATTAAAAATATAACATTCCATCCACAAGCCATTGGTCCTAATCTATCGGAGGGTATTAGGGGTAGCAAATGTCCATCTCACAGGAATCGTAACTCTTTAGAGAAATAATTAGTTTCCGAGAATTGAGTAGCGTGGGAATTACATTTTTCATATCCTCTCAAACTCAGAAAAGTTGCAGTGCTAATAAATGGCGAGTTATGGTAAAGAAATTAAAAAGTATTTAGTTCTGCTGTATCGGTCGATTGTGACCCTAATCCCCACGATAATCTCTGATCATAACAACAATTATAAACAACAATTGTACATAAATGTATATATATATATGCCAAAAATGAATACAAAAGTATATATATGCTAATATTAGGCAATTAAAACAGTCCACCAAGGCGTTCGAGGTCAATATGAATGCGTAACAATAAACAAGGTAAAAAGGTGGCACAATGGGGGGAAGATGCGCATTGAAATGGATGATTTGTTGTTATAATATGAGAATTCCCCTGCTGACCCGAATAGCTGAGCTTATCCCCAATCCTGACAAAAGGTAACATACAATATTTTCATCGGACGAAGTGCCGAGTCATGTTGCTCGTATCACCAAAGCCATGACTCTACCATGTACAGTGCTAATAATAGGAGCAAACGTCATCTAATATCCCCTTTTTTTTATAATATATCACATTATCACTATCTCTCGATTCCCTGAATCATGCAATCTTCCTCAACTTTGAGGAATGAATTGCTTGAAAATGAATTTCTCTCAAATCCTCGCCACAGGTTCTTGTAACATGTGGTGTGTGTTTTATCGCGGAGCAGCAAGCACATGGTATGAAAACAATGATTAAGCGGTTAAGTAATGTCCTTCTTCATCTCTACGAATAATCAATTAGTCTACTGTCTGACAACCCGGAAGCTATAAAACAACTCGACATTGCGATTCGAAACAAAACACTCGGTTGATATGCGGTTGGTTAGGATTTCCTATACATTTTAATTTGGTCCATAAACTTTCTCAAAATAGTACATCTCGGGGTTAGCCATCGTTCGGGTGTCACTCTGTGGCTCTGTTTTTAACACACACGCACTGACGCAATGGGCCTTCTATCCACACGCCGCTCGAATTTATACTCGAGCATCTGATCCGTCAATGCTGCAGTATGGGCTAAGGCTGTGATAATAACAAACTATGGAAACCTCAGATAGAAGAATGGAAATGGTCGCCAAACGCCCCGACAGGTGCGCGTTCAGATGTTCAAGAAAGAGGTGAAGCAGATAGTGAGAAAGGTCTAGGCAATAGCATGAATGACTCGAGCTCGTGACTCATGAACTGATGAACCAAACTACTCATGGCACTCATAACTTGAAGAAGAAACACCCAAGGTTAATGATATAGTAGCTATGCACTAGAGAGAGGTCTTTCCTGATACGCTGATTTTGGTCGATCGAATCTGCTAAGACTACCCCATCTCGAGATCACGTATCTCGTGACCACTGACAGGTGACGTCACTCACATGCTGGCCAATCAGCGGGCACCTAATTAGCGTCGTGTTTTGAGCTCGTGAGTGGACGCGCTGTGTGCACACGGGCCTGTGAACAAGTCCCAGGACATTTACGCATTTGGTTATGGCGGGCGGGCTATGTGCGAGCTTATCAAATTCGAGCTGACGATGGCTCATTACCGTGCTTGCTCATCCTCGTCTGGCATATAGAATCGTCCCGCTCTTATCCCCATGCCTCGCTCAAACCAGCAAGCATAGCACTACCCTCCAAAACCTTTATGCTGAGATTCCCAGATCATATCACTATCGGTTATACGCTTCCTTGGTTCCCTTTGAGACAATAGCTCAGGAGACAGAAAATAAATTATGTTCCATTCTTTTTAAACGTTCTGAGTAGTCTGTCAATACATCGACCCAGGAAACCGTTATTTTTCTATCCTAGTTATATTAGGGAGGACTGACAGCCTGGATAATCTAGAATGACCCCAAATCGATAGATTGGAGCAATATCTTATTCAGCGATGCCGCGAAGTGGTAACGCGTTTTTTCTTCGACGTGCAGCTGTATGTTCATTCTTCAACACTTATTACACTGAATAATATTAATATGTATTCACTTTCATCCGATAGGATTTCAATATACGGATAGAATATCCAATTACTCATTATAAAGGGCGTCGTTCAAAGTGATAGAGATACACACGAAGAGACAGATTGTCGAACAAACAACAGGCACCTCAAGTGTTGAATGAGTAGGATCGGTTGGTGGCTCAATTTTCAAGGACGCATGCATATGGAGTTTATGGACACTGGTTTATTTGAGTCAGTATACATGGGAGGGCGCCAATAAGCTCATTATTGGGAGAGCGCATACTCCCTTCGTTAATGTAATGTCTTATGCTGTTGGTGGCTTCCTTAAGCCTAAAAAGCAAAACAAAAACGACTGCAGCGAAAAAAAAACCAGGGTCCTCGGCACCAACGCTAAAGATAACAACAGAATTAAAACAACAACCGCGCGGAAAGGCAACAACAGAACTCATTGCCTTTTTGGAGTTCATTACCTTTCGGCGTTCCATAATTTCGGCCGCATCGAGGATGGCAAGCAGTCGCTGTGATAAGTATAACACGTACATCCAATGTAGTTTTCTCATGACCCTCACACAAAGTACGTACACGCACGTATGCACACATTGACTGCATTTATCTAATCAAAAGAAGATAATCATCCAAAGCAGACGCCGCGCTGCGTTTCCCCAATTCGAGCTTATTGACACGATCCATACATACAAATAGTGTCAGGAACATTAATGTATTTATGGAACGAGCTACAGAATTGTTTCAGTACTTTTAACTCGATACCGCAGTTTATGAGCCTGCAGCTGCGGAGGTGCCAGTAAACGAGGAATGTGAATCCAACTAGATACGGGGTGTGATATTTAATTATATTGAACCATATGGCACATGGATGTCTCCAAATATGGTTCCTCTCCTCATAGGAACGAAGAATGTTGTCTCCAAATGTAACGCCGATGGGAATCGCGGTTGATTTTCAGGCGATTTGACGCTTCTGTTACTTGTAACTCCCAATGCCCACAGTTTAGTTATCAAAGTTTGTTGAATTCAAACATTACGGATCATAGAGAGCTATAATAACGTGCTCTCAAAACGAAGTGAAATTAAATAAAATGAGACCGAAAACGTTTACAATGAGCTATTGATAACCTTCATGCCGAGTTTAAGCAGGAAAACATCATACAACGACATGTCCCTGTTTTGAGTAGGTCTATGCCATGTCTCAGAAATTCTCGCTTTCCCATAAAACAGATGTTCTCTTGGGCAGTTGGGTGGATGGATGGGAAAAGGTATTTAAACATTACTGTTGCCTCATTAGGCGAATTCGTTTGACTCCCAATACAACCGCCCCTTCCACCCAGCCAACCCACCCATCAACTTTTCCGTTAGGATAGTACTACCGACGATACATGTAAGATTAACATTGTAAACCAGTAAACAGAGGCCCTGGTCTGACTCCGTGAGTGTTCTGTTAGGTATTCTGTCCAATTCCCGTTCCATTGGTTTCAAATCGAATCCGGTCTCCTCTGAGATGTAACAGTGAATCTCTCGAGGTAATTATCTTCAAAAACTCAATTATATCCGGATGACTGAAGAAGAGGATCGAAGAGTTCCAGTCGGAGTGAATGTGCCCTTGAACATAAGTTAATTAAGAAAGGAATTGCGCTGGTACGCTCAAGCATCCTTATGATAAAATCAAGAGTTGCCAATTTGCATGTGGCAGTTACAAGAATACGACGAAACAAACGGTCGTCATTTGATTGGCTTTGTGTATCATTCGTCGAGAGTGGGGTCCCTGGGGTTGACTGATCACGACTTCGAGCCACGACTGGAGTCAGTATCATTACGAGAGAGTTGTTCTGTGATGATGTATCACATAGATGGACTGATGGAGGTAAAAGTTCTCCAGTGAGGTACAACCTAGTGAGGATCAAACCAACACAATAGCTGCCGAGGGTACATATAGGTCTACCACTCTACCTGGATATTTGACTGCTGTCATCTATCACTTCTCCCCCGGGGTACAATGGTACATGGGACAAGCGAAAGGAGGAGAGGGTGCCTGGCGTACGTTGCGCCTGTGAGATGCGCTAATAGCTGATGAGGCTTATCTTCTCGGCCTGAGCCTACCTGAGTCTGTGCTGCCTTGACAAAATTTCAACCACCAGGACCAGCTACGGTAGAAGCGTACAGAAAGCTGGGGTGACACGGGGTACTATGACGGTATGACCACTTGACCACCCTAAGAACCGGATATTACTATTACGTGAGGACCCATCCGCCACAACTAGGACGAATCCCGGGGGGCGGTATACCGGATTACTCTCACCTACAATGATGGACGGGACCTGGTCACGTGGGAACGACAATTCCACACCTCAATTGATCGTCTTACATTCACTTCGCCTCAGTTTCTGCATTTACCAGCCTTGCGTCATTGATCTACTAAATCTGGAATATATTTGGCAGAAGCAGCGATTATTGTGCACTGGCATGTTGAATAATGACGTAGCGTAGATTTATGCATCGCTATTAGGCCTTCATTTCTGGTGTACTTGCTGGACACTGGTACCGATCCCATACAAGCCGACAAGGGTGCATACCTGGATCTTTAACTTATAAAGGAATACCACATCGACAGTATTGACAACCAGACCCTGTGTATGCCAATCCAGGTATTGTTCACTCCCATCCACGAATAGAGGTCAGCCATCCCCTGGCTAGTATAGCCCGAGTAATCGGAAGAGTTCGGTTTGGGCACGAAATTTGACTCATCACGTCAGGTAATAATATCCCCACTCCGGGGATATAATGAGTTTGCCTTCGCCGTATCCGCCGCGTTCGCGTCCGCGTCTGCCGGAAGATTTGGTTAGCAAACGTTTCGTCCGATTGCTCTAAAACTTGGCACACATGTCCCCACCAGAGAAATCCCGGATGGGTTCAGAAATGAGCATTGCTGCTTGAATACTGCCCTCTATTTTGCACGTTCCAGGCAAAAATAATAGGTCTGTCCGATTTTCACGAAACCTGGTGGATGTGGGCTACAGTTGTTCCGAACGGAATGCCCGTCATTTCAAGGTCATCGGAAGTGACAAACCAAATTCCTTCAGCTTTTACAGCGTGTTCCCCTCTAATTGATCGAACTTTAATTGACTGAAGTCTCTGTTTATAGTCATAATAATAAATGACGCGACGGCAATAATGAGCTGGAGCAAATACGTCGAAGAACAAATAGTAAAACAAACAAGGAATATCTGTAGAGTACGTTATTCATTGTTTACGTAAGACGCTGACGATATGCAGTATGAAGGTGGTCATGGTGGTGGATTATCGTGTCACATCGATACAGACATACGATGGGATATCTTTCCAGAGTAGGAGGTACAGCATTGCAGAAGCCTCGGTCGCCAAAACATTTTGAACTGGCGCAGAGACCTGGAGCTGACGTAGATCGTGATGTGATATTCCTCATTTGAAGGGTAGTGATAATTCATCGTGTATAGTAGCAGTACCAGGAATAGTAGCAGTGCAATAAACTAATTTCAATCCAGATGAAGCTAACAATTGTCAAATTCAAATAAGTTATTAGATACGTATTACCTTCCTTGCACCCCTTCGTGATCCAGTAGGACTCTTCCAGTGGATGCTTCCAAAGATGTGTCAATTGAAATGGAACACTGCCTGGCGCCGGGTGCCCAATCTACTTGACTTTACTGGCGCATGTTACTAATATTCCTTCGTATTCGGGGAATGGATCCGAGCAAGAGAGGACGACTATGTAATGGGATACTACGTATTCATCATCAGGTCACAGTCGAGTAGATCTAAAATAATACCTGATATCATTCATTTACTTATGCTGCCCGCAGGCCTCGGTCAAGTGTCGGCCAACAATCCTCGACTGAAGCGATGAGACACTACCGACACATGGCATAACCGTAGTGCAAAAATCGCGGAACTGAAACCCCCATACCCCCTTCAATGTTGCGCCCAACAAACGCGTTGTCAAATACCAATATTGAATGTGAGAGCGGGGGTGTTCATGTATTTTTGGCGAAGATTGTATAGCTGGATGACAGTGACAAAAGCACTGGCCAGCTATAGTCTCCCTAGTGCGTCCTTAGGCAATGTGCTCCATCTGTATTGCCCCGTTTCACCCAGGGGTCATTGGGGACATGTTAGGAAGACAATCTGCGCCTAGTGTTCAGAACACCTGGCTCAGAATTAGAACATGTTGACGCGTTCAGGATTACACCCAGGTGACCACTAAGACGCGGTCTCTATACTTCATATTTCAGGCGTTCAAATAAGTATTCAGCTTACTTTGCAGTGAGTACATCAAGTTTGAATTGGGTCGACTCTCGATTCTTCGTAATCGCATGCTTTGCGAACAGCGATATGAAATGCTAGGTAATCTTTCGAATGCTCGGATATTTCATTATGTTAGCTTTGTACTTCATATATAATGAGGGTTTGCCTCCACTCTGCCCGTTCATGTCTTGTCAATTAACGTGGGCTGTTGATGATATCTCTCTCAGATGGGCGGATGAAACATATTGGAACAGTGATAGGAGAAAGATAAAATATGGTATTTATGATAGGAGGTACTCTTGTTTCGCATTCTTCTGAAACAGAGATATACACGTTTGGATAGCCGCTTCCAAATGTCTGACGAAGTATCGGTTAATTCTGTTTGATCATCATACGGCAGCTATTTACACTTAGTGATGGGTAGTAGAATATAATATACATCCAACCTAATTGTCAGCGCTGACTGGAAATCGATTGGAAATAAATAAATAGGGGTGGCAGAGACCCTTCTTATATGACAGTGTTGATTCAGCTTCTGAATTATATACGGGCAGCTGTAAAATTAGATTTGAGTTATTGAATATAACTTCACTTGTTTCCGCCAATGCCAACGTCTCTCCGCAATATCAGTATAAGTCCAGACCTACACTAGATGGTGAGCAGCTGATGATTATATCTAGAGTCGCCAATTGGCATTCTTTGAGTCGTATTCTAGTCGATAAGCTCAAGATTCACGCGGTAAGGACATCCGATATTCCTAATGTACCACGATAGATCAGGACCGGTGGCGCACAGATGAGATTTCATATTTTGATCAATCGTGTTCGTCCAAGCGTATACGGTAACATCCCTCATTCCTACTTCCCCTTCAGCCCTTGTCCAACGACGATAAATCATCTATCACATGCTGCCAGCCTCGTACTCACAAGAGAATAGAACGTTCGTCGAATGGAAGTGAAGAATACCGGAAAAAACTTATCATATTTGGCGAAGATTGCGGACGAAGATTGCGGACATTCGGGAGACAGCATAATGTGTCGGATACAAGTCAATTAAAAGAGGCAGACAGAAGTGTCAAGAAACCGTGTAGACTATTTACACGTAGTTGGCGTATTTTCAAAGTTACGTTCACTCAGTTATTGAGAATTTGAGGAAGGTGTATCAGAACAGACTAACGAATAAATCTCTAGCCACCGCTCCAAATCCCACAGTCATAGAACAGCGTGTAATATGATTTTCAACAATCGAACGTACAATCTCATATGCAATGACGTGGGCCCTATCTTACTCAACTTTTCGAGATACGCCACAATAGCGATAGTTGACACTACTACTTAAACGGGTCTTTCTTTCTCTACATCATATACCACACTGTCTTCATAGCCTCACAACGCGCGCACCTCCAAGCCCAAGTGATACGAAGTTTGAGTAGGCGCTTTGCTGTGATAAAAATAGAGAGTTAGGCTGCTGCCGGATTAGTGAATTTATATAAATTAACCCTCAATGCGACAGCAAGGTAATGTAGCATTAGTACTCAATAACTATCGATAGTTTATAGGTCACTTTTACTATCTGCCCAATCAAAAGAACAGGCGTTTTGTAGGTGTCCAGTTATGTCAGATGATGTCTCTGTCTGTTAAAAAGACAAGATACGTTCGAAAATCCAATATTCTCGAGGCAGGGACCAGCAACGATGTTTCTTCAAGCCACAAGGATTGATTTCAATCCACGTCTTATCTGAAGGCTTACAAGACAGGGCAGAAGAGACAATGTATTGTCCATGTATGTTAGGATCGGGCAGGTAATTAGTAGCATCGCACGTCCATTGACACCGAATGCAGAAACTTTTCCGATATTATCACTGTATCTCTTGGAAATCATTGTTTTTTGGTACAAATCATTGTAATAATATTTTTTCTCACTGTATTGGTTTCACTGCGCTGCGATCTTCATGTAGCAGCGCATTACAATTATCTTCATGTATGTATGTATGTATATGTATATTAGCCTAATCCTGCAATAAGCCGAATCATCTATCAATGCGCATGCTCACATCAGCTATACGTTGGGTAACAGATGAAATTTCACGCAATAACTTACTGTCTCAGTATAAACGGGTTGTTAACTGCAATAGGCGAGTTCGTGAGGAAATGAATAATTTCACCCAGTTTTTCACTATGATATTGTCCTCAAGTGTGGGGGAAATATTAGGATGTTTTTTTTGTTAGAAGGATTCGTGAAGAGTCTGAATATTCCATAAAACAAACGGTATATCTATCACTGTGTGCACTGTTCGTCACCGTTTCGTGCGTTCCCGGTGTACATGACCTTCAACATCGATCATTAGCATATTTTACATACAACTTGAACATGGCTTATATACCGTATCCACAGACATATCAACACCGGCCAATTGTGACTGCATGCCTAACAGAATCACACACACAGATACTTTCTCCGGTGCTTTAAAGAGAACGAGAATGAACATACCTCCCTAGAATATGGACCATAGCTGTTAATGTTTTCCACCCATAGACGACATCAATAACTGACACTCGAAAAACCTCCTAAAGTTGCTGCACCCCCTGGGAATTCTCGTGCACAGCAATTCTCAGCAGTATCACTGTTTCATGGATTGCTCGAGGAATCCGGCATGAGCCAATTGAACTATGCCCTTGGAGTCGCAAGCTAGTAAGTGTTCATGTTGTAGTCACTGTTGTCTTCTAGGTACGAACGTAGCTTGTAGTGATCGTCTACAGGAAGGAATATATGAATAGTTAATAACATACAGCTTCATGTCAGATGCCAGATATCGACAGGCTCGAATGAGAGAGGCCAGTAATTTTGAGAACAGCGTTTGTGAAATCGAAACCACTCACATTCTGACAATAATTATAAACGATACTCAGGAAAATCTGAATCAGTTGAAGTTAAAGGAATATACTTTACTTTAGTAAGAGTTCTGAGCTTACGGGTGGACATTGGGATACACGTCAGAGAACATTACAACTCACAAGTGTCCTCACAGTACTGTGCCGATTTGTTTGTTCTGAGACTTACGACTGGAGTCATTTGGTGTTAACTCCATCTGCTGGCAGTTTACACAATCAACCACATAACACTCCCGATCACTTACACTAGTTGGCGGGCCATATCATACCCACAGGTGCATATTGTTCATATCGAGACGTCATGATATGATACCACTGACATCTACACGAGGAAAGGATAATCCTGCAATACGCCAATTCATTTATCAATGCGTATGCTCACTCCGGCTGAGAAGACAGACGCCATTTTACGCATAGACTCACTCTCACAGGGTAAACGGGTTGTAAACTGCAATAGGCTATAGTACGTTTCGACTATGAGATTGTCCTCAAGTGAGGGGAGTATAATAATGATGTTTCGTGTTAGGAGGATCCGTGAAGAATCTATAGAATAGAATATGGACCATGATGGCTATTAATTAATATTCTTCACCCATAGACGACATATTGATTGACTTACACTCAAGAAATCTCCGAACATTCAACAAGTACATTTACCCCCGGTGAAACCTCGTACACAGCAATGCTCAGCAGTATTACTGTCACCTGGACTGCT
>JAUOBX010297497.1:0-10919 GCA_032360705.1 Eupentacta quinquesemita
GCTGGAGATTGGAAAACTGGAAGCAGTGAAGAGTACATGGCTCCACCGGGATTCAAACCGCAGACCTCTCAATGTCACCTCGTATAGTATCAGTACCCGTGTCCAGCAAGTAAACCATAGAAAAAAATATATAAATACAAAATACGAATATATATGCATCACCATTAATCAGGGAGATAATTCATACACTCATAGAAGGTAGGTTGAGATATATTAGATATTGTTCCACGTCTACATACACATATCCCTCCGTCAGCCAGGTGCGCATAACTCACAGGACTCGATAATGAGCTTGATTGCACATGGCCTGTCAACCCACAGGCTTGGGCCATGGTGCCATCCAGGTGCCCTCATATGAAGACAGGATTGATAGCCCTTCGTCAACCAAGTGCGCAAAACTTGCAAACTTTTTCACAGGCTTGATTGCACAAACGAGGGTCAATCCACGAGCTCGGTCATAGACAAAGCCATGTCAACAGTGGTCATGGGTGAACATTTTCTGAAAATCATGGTTGCAAATAGGGTAGCTTTTGCAGATTCGATAGGAATTCGGTAGGAATTGTGTGTAGACCAAGGGTTATTATATGCTGTCATATAATATGCTGATAGATTGGCATCACAGACAGGGTTGGTAGCCCTTTGTCAGCCGAATACAGAAACTGTCAGACCTTGTTCAGAGGCTAGAGTGCACGAACCGAGGTTAAACCAGGGGGTCATCGTGAGTCACGTCATCAGTGGTAACGGCTGAACAATTTCTGATGAATGCGTTCGCAAGATGGGGTAGCTTTTGTAGCTTCAAGCATGCATGTCACTGGTAAGATGATCTGAGGGTTATTCATTACAGAATTGTGTGTCACATTCCTGTGGTTACCTCGGTCCTATCGGGGTTGTGGACGGATATATTTTAAACATTGAACTGTATTATTCTCTGATTGTTTTTTGGCTGAAATTGAATTCTATGGATTAATTGCCATCAAAACGAATTGTTAAACAGACCAATCGGATCAAGGTCAATCGAAATATCCAGAAGATTTCCAGAATGAAAAGCCAACCAATGATACGAAGACTGCAACCCGACTCCTGCTATAAGGCGAGATCAGCGAAGTGCTTGCGGTTTTGTCCAGTCTCCATTGCACCACATTCTCTAATGTACATGCTCTCAGATAGGATAATGGATTGGCATCACCCACAGGGTTAATCAACCTTTGTCACCCGAGTGCGCACATTTTCCAGGCCTTGTTGACAGGCCTGAGTGCACAAACGAGGGTCAAACCACAAGCTTAGGTGATGGACAAAGCCATGTCACCACTGGTCAAGGTTGAACGATTCCTCTGTGGTGTGCTCACGCGTAGGGGTAGCTTTTGCAGATTCAAGCATACCCGTGTACTTGTTGGTCGTGTGTGGACAGATCAAGGGTTATTATATGCTGTCATATAGGCTGATAGATTGGCATCACAGACAGTGTTGCTAGCCGTTTGTCAGCCGAATACAGAAACTGTCAGACCTTGTTCAGAGGCTAGAGTGCACGAACCGAGGTCAAACGAGAGCTCAGGTCATAGTGAGTCTGGTCAACAGTGGTCACGACTGAACCATTCCTGATGAATATGTTCACAAGATGGGGTAGCTTTTGCAGCTTCAAGCATGCATGTCACTGGTAGGATGATCTGAGGGTTATTCATGACAGAAATATGTGCCATTGATGAGGGACAAACTCGAGGCTGATGTCATCGAGACCAGTAAGATCACTGAGCCTGCATCGTAAAACAATCAACTCAAACTCAGTCTTGTAGTCATTCAACTTAAGAAAATGCCGGCCCATCCAGTATTTGAGCGCACATATACAAGCTTCCATTCGGAGTATAACGGTGTTAATTTCCTTTGGATGGAATGAGAGATACAACTGCGTGTCGTCAGCGTACATCATATAGTCGATACCATGTGACCTGATGAGTTCCCCAAGTGATGTTGTATATAGGGAGAAGAGAACGGGGCCCAGAATGGACCCTTGCGGCACACCGCATTTCAATACGTGATCCTTGGACGTGAAATGTGAGACCTGTACGCACTGAGAACGATTCGCAAGATAAGACGTCATCCATTTCAACACTGTACCTCCAACTGTACCTCCAATCTTCAACTTGGAGAGCAAACGAGAATGGTCCACTGTATCGAATGCGGCGGAGAGAGTCAGGCATGACCAGAAGTACACATTTTCGCTGATCTAGAGCACACAGCACGTCATTCTTCACCCGAAGTGAAGCTGACTCTGTACTGAAACCGGGACGATACGCCGATTGATAGTTGTCGAACATTTCCCCAGCATCAATGTGTTAAGATATTTGGTCCAATGCAGCTCTCTCGATGACTTTGGCAACAAATGGCAGGTTGGACACCGGTGGAAAATTCCGCATGTCATTGTTATCTAGACTTTTCTCCTCAGTACCGGTTTCTCAATAGCACGCTTACAACTTTCAGGAAAATTACCATCAAGTAAAGAAGCATTGACAATCCGACACAGAATATGCCCCAGTCCTTAGTGCTTAGAGGCGCATGAGGAGACGATGTCTCATACTTTCTTGACAGAAAGTGCCTCAAATTTTGAGAAAACGGTACGTTCTTTAACAACAGCGAAAAGGGACCTAGGTTTCTTGGCGTTTCCCTCTATCTTGTTCCTGTAGTAGGTTTCCCTCGAGTGATATATGAGGGACGACTTCTTACATTGCAATTGGTAGGCATCGTGAAAAACTGTCAACTTAGTCGTTCGATATCGCCTTTCAAGCTGTCGGCGTTTCTTCCGTTCATTCACCACCTCGTTCCTGTACACAGTGTCAGGAACCCACACACCGGATTTCGGCTCGATCGGTCCAGTCAGGCTGGACTTAGCTTGATGACAAGCTAGCCGTCACACAAATCCATCCATCCATCCATCATGACTGCAAAGATTCCTTGGGTTTCACCCACAATGAATCAACAATGATTACGGGAGATCCGACATATATATATTGGAAGACCTCCAAAAATAACTGAGTTGACGGATCGTATGAAATCATATTCATGGCGGTAATATGTAGGAACTGTTAGAGATCCACGAATTATTAACTAAGAAAAAATGAAAGATACATTGGAGGGGGCTATAGGAAATAACAGGTAAAATGTGCGTTCTGAAGCCTGGCTAGAGCGCCGCTTACAAAGAACGGTATATATTGATACGGGGGACGGCGATCCTCATTCAACCACTATACAGGGAGTAACACCGACACCAGCACGACGAAAATGTAGCCCACCTGGGTCGTTTACCAGCTGATGAAATCAGAGTTCGTTAGTCGTGATTATGACTGATGATATACCAGCGCTCAAATAATTGATTGAATGGCTTTCAGTCTTAATGACTAGGCGATTCGCCCCAATCAAACCCGATCATATATTGATTTCACGGACCTGCAATTGAGTAAAATCTAATGGGTGGTTAGGAAACATCGTAGACCACTTAAGAGTTGCCTACCACACAATCGTCCAAGAGTGAAAACTCAGCGCAACATGAAGAGAGCAAATACTGAGCATTGGAACCACTTCAAACATATATTTTTGCAATGTGGCTGAAACTCAGCGAAGGATACAAAATGTAAATACATATCATCGTCGCCGGAAACGCATGCTTATTGGTTCCCGATATATGTTGCGCAGCATCGATAATATATATAGTGATCGTTTGCGATAAAGACCTTCAATCTAGTACATGGAGAGCTGTGAACTGGGTTGTCATGAATGTCTCTAATCGTAGATGCGGCAAAACAAGGGGGGATGTTTTTTTAAATATATTCAGAATCGGTAAATTATCGGCTGAAATTGTTCAGCAGTAGCCTGGAATTTTAACAGCTTTTCCGTGCTCTAATATGCCACTCACCCTGTAACGCCGGGAGTCTTGATCTCAGTTGAAAGTTCATTTAACCCCTCAAGTACACCGTGGGAGAAAAAATAAAAAAGTATACTGATTACGCGCGAGTGAGTATTCTGCAGGCTATTTTGCTCCGGAGCAGTACAGTGCGTAGTAGTACGTCACTGAACAGACAAACTAGTGTTATGGTTAACTCCAACATAGAGCAGTTAGGTCAGCGAAGAAATCATTGGTTAGGCTAGGTCGACAGCACGTTGTTAGACTGGACAGTAAATAAAATTGACACGGATGCAACACGTAGCTTATTACCCATGATGTAGACATATCAATTCAAATAATGCACTTATATGAGGTGAAAGTGTCACTTACAGCTTCCCCGTGCTTTAATATGCCATCCCGCTTAATGAGTGAGATCACCATCGGTTGATATCATTCGGCAGCTCATCGTAGCATCCAGCAGTTCGTCGCAATGATTCTTGTTCAGAGGCGGTTAACGTCAATATCAGTAAGATTTCCCGAAGGATGAGGAGAACATCGATCGACAATCCGGTGAGGAATCAAATTGACCATAAACCCTTATAAGGACACGAAAATGATAATATAATTTGGAAGATCACTAGAGGGAGACGAGAATAACCACGACCTTGCGGAAATTGAAAAGTTCCAAAACGACTTTGCAAGGATGACCAGCTAAAAAGGGGGACATTCTGACTGGAAAGGAGAATGGGTCAGTAACAGCATAGAAATAAGAAGCGATTGGAATTGTAACGGGAATGTGAAATTATTATAATAATTTAACAATAACTGGAATCGTCAATGTGGACATTGCAAGGCTGCTGGACAACATTGTAAGGACAAGAAAAATCACCCTAAAATGATACATTGAATACCAATCACACTGACGAAGCCGAATAAGCCGAGAAGGAAATCCGAGGCTCATTATATGCTGTGGATGCTTCAAAAGATTTTAGCAATGTGTCCAGACGTGAAATACATAGAGTATTTTGACAATTGATATATATATATATATATACTCAGGAAATCAACCGAGCACACAGAGCCGCAAGAAACAACACAGAATCGATCCACACTATCACTTATTAAACCTATGGCAGAAATAATAGTAACAGTAGGATACAGTGGAAAGGAGCACCCGTATTCACGAACTTCAGAAAATGCTGGAGGACGACGAATCGCACATCATGGCACATCTGGGCCCAAAAATAATCACATAGAGTAATAATTAGGACTAGAGGTTGTCACAAATATAAATCGTAGTACCGCAAGCCCAGTCCTATATACTATTGCGCATGCATGGTACGAACATCACAATAACAAAAACTCGAAGGAGATCCCATATATGCGAGGGCACCGACTGACAAATCATATTCAGCACTTCAAAAGCATAACTATTCCAATCCCTCAGTCGGATGTGTGTACATAGTACAACAATATCTAGTTATCTTCGAAAATAAGTCAAAACCATGTAGCAGATGCCGTCAACGAGACAATGCCAGAAAAGTTGTGAGCATGTTTCGGCAGCCAGAGTTACGTGAACAGACGTCCAAAACATCACGTAACTCTCCTGGAAGAAGAACTTAGCCTTAGCCATTCGGCTATATGTAGGCTATATAGAACAACAGTAACCACATATGTAGCGGATGTCGTAACTGAGACCAGGTAAACTAAGAAAAAGACAAAGGTAAATAAAGCAAACACTATTATAATAAATAATGGTTCGGAACACATTTAATTTCGTAATGCTGGGCGTGACGTCTACTACACCTTCAAATTAGTCGAGTTAACCCTTTGCTCACCACTGTTGGAAAATATCCAACATTTCAGTCTCGATCGTGAGCCCTATACTGACCGATGTACCAGATAAGCTACAGAGGCTCTTGTCGGTGTCACGCGCCGCTCGAAACTAAAGTAGTAGCCCGAGATTCGGGCCGAGTTGTTAGGGGGCAGCGGGGCATGACATCCGCTATTGAATGATCAGCCATAGGAGCGCCCTCAAGGGAGATACCGGCCATTGTTGTGCGTGAGCCTTGCCTGGCTAATCCCGCCTGGTAGGTAAAGAGTTCACATGCTCTTATAGTGGTCCCCTCCCCCAACCACTTGCGCAACCTTTATTCTTCAGGCGCCAGTCAATACACTCTTCCCAATGTTTTTTTCAGCAGATATATCCCACTTATTCAGTTGGTTGCGAGTTGTTCCATCGGAGATGAAAACTACCAGTTCATGCCCTGTTGACACTCTATAGTCTCCAGGCAGCTAATCTAACCAAATACTCCTCGATTTATCGTGTCGCACAGTGACTAGGAAGGGCTCTATGACTCCATGAATACCCACCATGAATAGAACGTCACCATGCATCCACCGTCCGAGAGCAATCATTCCAACGTGTGATTACTTGCCAACACGTAAAATACATGGTGTGATCGCTGCAAATAGCAAGAACAGAACGAGACAATCACGCCTCCTGAAAATTGTTTGTTCGAGTAGTGTGCTTCATAAACCAATTCATAAAGAGTCACTCAAGACCACGTACGGCATTGGTTCCCAGCCACTGATCACGCCGCCACTTGCAGCTTATCGATTCAAGGAAGAGTCGGGATAATAAAACTCCATTCATTGATGAAAGTACCTAGGTCAATGAAACCGAAGTCCCTCACGGATGAATGATGTTTGCAAATAACAACACGAACCTTCCAGAGGAGGCATGTGGAATGCACTAAGATTAAGCTAAGCAACGGAATAAGTTGATGAGAAAATATCATACATTTTACTACCTGTGACAGGGTAATACCAATTCGGGGGTAAAGTCAGGACGCATAGTTCCATGTCATTTCCATTGCCAGGCGACACCTACACACACGTACACTTCGTTGATGAATACCGGTAACAAATGTTACCTCAGATGCATGATGCTTCTATTACGTCTATTTGGCAAGAATAGCTGAATGCAGTTGTTCCTTCGCTATAAATACACGGGTGAATTTGACTTCGGAATAGCATGTCTGTGGCTATTCGGTTTTTATTCCGTATTCCATATGAATGCGGAGGTTTCATTACTAATAATGTAAGTAGGCCACTTGTTCACCTGTTAAATTGTAGCATTCCAAACTGCGAACCGTTGTCGATGATACACCTAATAACTAGGCATCACAGTCCAAACGGAAGGTGCATCCACCATGAAAACCGACTGCACGGATTCCTGACCTGAGGGTTTGTACGTGTGGTCTAGAATTTTTACGTTTTGACCAAGGTTTCACTAATGATATTTTTTATCTGGAATTCTCCCACCACCTCCAAGATACAGTCGACAAACTAACCCTTCCTTGCCTTATTGAGGGAATCCTCACAGAGTGACTCCTTCAGTTTCAATTGATCGTAGCACCACTCTTGTCATAACTCCAGTTGAAAAATCATGTTAGGATTATTTGACTACCTCAAGATCCAAGGTTATGTTCTTGTTTGCACAGTCGTTGTTGAAGGAACGCGATTGTCAAGGAGGTATGTTTTTTAATTAATACAATCCTATTTTATATGTTGATATGTACGTACCATTGTATCCATATTATTATCATGAATTATAGATCTCCCTCAAGCAATATTACCATATCATACTGATATGAAGACATATTTCCACCGCTGGACGGGACAGGACATAACTAACTTCTTATATGCTTATGCAATCATTTTGAACGTCTTTAGGCATAGTCTAGGCGCACCCAAGTAGGTGCTGGTAAGAGTGAATCCTTCAAACATCCGTAAATAGCTGTTACAGCCTACAAACAAACAAACAATCTGATGAACATGACTTGTGAAGAGCTTCCCAAGGATCGTCACTTGAATTCGAGGTTCAAACCTCGTCTCGTTACGTTGTTTCATTTCAGAGTGATTGACTTTTAAAGTTGGATTCACTATACTGATTACGCAATAAATGTGACGTTGGTGTTGTATAACCGAGACAATTTCATATGTACTATATTGTTTCGGTTTATGGTACATATCTCACCGTTCCCCTGAAGTTTTCTTTTGTCATTCTCACGGAAGTAACTACTGGCCCCCATTATCTAACCAAACGTTATTCTCGTCTCGCTGGCCTTCTATGTGAATTTCGAAAGAAACAGAAGATATTCGCAGAGTTGTAGAACGGAGACATCCATCAATATTGCCTACCAGGCCGCTGTTTGTGATGCGCAATCACCATGGAACAAACTCCAGAAGCAAGCAACTCTGTAACGGAAAATCATATGAACGTCGGGTTTGGACTGATATGATAAGTTTGCATTCCTCTCTAATATCAGCTTATATAATATTCATGACGATCCTTGTTGAATACTCATACGTATATGTGTATCATGCGTCTTGCGATCATTATACCATTCACGATTTTAGGGAGCTGATTCATAAGTGTTGTTTTATCCCTGAAGCAAAATCCATCTAAATAGTTGACGTCAAATGTGTTATTCTATTTTTCACCGTGATGGCCCTCTCGTATTGTTCATCAGCACACGTCGAAATTAACAATTCAATTATCTCAGACCGTTTGCTGAAATGATATCAAACACGGAGAGTAGAGATCCTACATAGGAAAACCTTAGAGATAAATACTGACAACTAACTGAAGTTAGGAATCAAATGGTACCAACACGAATGCGTATTTTGCGGTTACGACATAAATTCCCTGTGTAGTTTCTCGATAGGTGTGTTTCCCTAATACGGATACGAGGGCGATTGGGCGTCCTAATGCGTATACGGCAGACCCGATCGCTTCCCGTCGTGATCGATCCGGCATGCCGGTGATTTACCTCATCCTGGAAGTGTCGTTTTGCAAATACATTTCCAAGTTTTGTCTTGTGCGGAAAACCAGAAACTCCACTTTGCTATACCCAATACAACATTTTGATGGCTTCGCCGTTAGGTTGTGTTTTCTGAGACGCATCAAGACCTCTTTCAATGCAAAAAGGTGCTCTTCTAAGTTTGCAGTATGAATGAGAATATCATCGGTGTAATTATCGACATTTTGGATACCTTTCAAGAGTTTTCTCATCACCCTACTGAAAGTAGCAGCCGAGTTTATCATTCCAAACGGCAAAGTTTTGAACTGGTACAATCCATGATGTGTAATGAAAGCGGTCAGATGTTTGACTTCCGCTGTGACTGGAATTTGCCAATAACCTTTTGTAAGGTCCAGTTTCATGAGGAAACAATCTCTTGCAAATTTGGTGACAATTTCGGATATATCAGTCTTGGCATTTAGTGCTCGATAATCAACACAGTACCTCTTACTATCATCAGGTTTCTCCACTAGGACGAGTGGGCTCGCATAAGGACTCTCGCTAGCTTCAATCACACCCATTTGAACCATCTGTTCAAGTTCATCTTGTATTTCTTGTCTCAAGCTATGTTGGGTTGGATATGCTTTCTTCCTCATAGGTTTGTCATCAATAAGCTTGATGTCATGCTCACTCAAATCAGTCTTTCCAGGTAAGTCAGTGAAGACATCTGGGAAATTGAATACTACCTGTGTAATGCCCTCTAATTGATCTTTCAGTTCAGATCAGGATTTATGTTCACATCTTTCACACTCTGTTTTGCAACAGCACTAGGTAAGCCTATTAGGTCTCTCCTAGATACAATGTTACACTCATGTTCTAGTGAATATATGCTGCCGGCATCTTCAGAGTCTTCAACAGTTTCCAATAGTTGGGCCACGTGAATGGATTTGGGATCCTCCATTCCCTGGGGTGATGATTGATAATACCTGTTCAACATATTGATGTGGAACGTCTTTGGTGTACCGCCCATATCAATTGTGTTGTCAACCTCATTCATAACCTTTGGCACCACATATGGACCTTTCCATTGCATGATCAGTTTGTTTGTATCTGTTGGGAGTAGCATAAGTACTTCATCACCTACACTTAACTTCCGATTGTTCACATTCTGAGCGACAAGTGTTCAACATTTGAACACTGTTGTAAACATTTTAACAGCAGTGTTCAAAATTCGAACAACACTCACACGTCCCTTGCTCATATATGAGCCGTCGCTGACCACTCAAATTGGACACCTAAAGACCCTTTGGGCGTCAGCGTTCGAATGCGGTGAGGAATTTAGATGCGTTCAGTTTTTGGGAAAACAGAGCAAGACGTGTTAAAAAAAGGCGTCCAAGTGTTCTAAAACTGCTACCCATACACACATAATGTAGGCTATGTTAGCTACATTGTATAGAAAGGTGTTTAGAGAGTGAGGTCGAATATGTGTTTAGCAACGTCATGTTCAGAATATGGGAGGTGTTTAGAAGTTGAAATTGAACTTGACACACAAGTATGCAACTGGACATGTTTACAACGTGTGTAAAAGTGTTAAAACTCTCAACACAGTTTTCTCAGATAACAGATAACAGGCTCAACACATGTCCGCGCCCGCCCGTGTCAGCCTCGTGGGAACAGACCACACGCGTCCACGGCCGCCCCGAACCTGCCCCGTGAAAATACAGTTTTTGTCTCCAGGCAGTTCCTTCGCGACATTGCACATAAGTCGGACACGATGTGAGAACATCTCGACACCACGAGAAACGTAACTTTTTGCATAGAACTGCATTCCGGTATCTACCCGCTGCAGGGTGCATTTTCGTTGCCATATATCATATTACCAAACCCCAGAACAGGTAGTTCGCCAAGTCTGTGTAGTCGTGCATATCTATAACCCATCGGCGATGTGATCGTGGATAACAAGCCATCTCGTTAGAATAAATCTCCCGATTTGTCAAATCAGAAGATTGATTGAAGTTTGTATATATTACAATCAAAGTATGTATTTCAGAAAACGGGTCAATTTTCAATCCGGCCTTCAACAAATTCCAACGAGAAGCATGTCGATAGTTGTGTAACTGACTTACCTAAAGTAGTTTATAACAGAGAAGAGGATCATCAAAATCAGACTACGGAAAGTGTTGTTTTAACGGAAAATCTATCGCCAGCGTGAAAATATCAAATAATCGTAGTATTGC
>JAUOBX010297608.1:0-17314 GCA_032360705.1 Eupentacta quinquesemita
CTTGATGAAGCCATAGAATTTCTTTGGCGATTCCAAACATATGTTCTTAATATGTTTCCTGTAGGTATCCCTTGTAAGATGAAGGTATCCCCATCAAGATGAAGTTTACTATAAAGTGAACAGCTGGAATTGTTGTATCCAACATTGCATACTTGCTGAGTCCTGTGAAGGTGAAGACAAAGGTACAAAACTGGCGGTATCGCTGTATCCCAGATTGCATCCTTGCATGGTCCTGTAAGAGTCCAATCCAACATTGCATACTTGCTTAGTCCTGTGAAGGTAAAGACGGAGGAACACAACTGGCGGTATCGCTGTATCCCAGATTGCATCCTTGCATGGTCCTGTAAAAATCCAATCTACTGCAGTATCCCGTCGTGGACAATTTTCGAGCACTTCTTCACGACTACAGATGTATCTACATAACATATTAGAAAGTACATTCATTAGTTGAAGTTGATCTCATTTACACTGAAGTTCCTCCCCATCAACATTTTGAAGAAGAGCATATTTGTGAAAAGAAAAATCATTACCATGAAGAATAATAGTATTTCATTTACAATATGAAACAATGAATGCACGCTAATTTGCATGGAAGCACACTTCAATAAATGAACTATCATCGTCACGGAACATTGATTCACTCGGCTCTATGTCTAGCAACACTAACTTCATAGTCAAAGCTGTTTTCGAAACTAAAAAACTGGGCAAATGCCTACACGTGTTTGTTATATTGTTGTTTGATAGACGACCGCACTTTTCGTGTTAACATTATTGTTTAAATAATGTCGTACCAACTCGTGCAGAAATCGATGCAAGATAATGTTAGGTCTACGTCTCCAGCTGATGCGCAAATTAATGATATCGTTGGAATTGTTACTTATTTTGTATTTTAATCCAGAACGCGCATATGTTTCGGCAATGTACCCTGATTCTATAGCATGTGAAATGAGAGCTCGATGAGGTGTTTTTCTTGTTAGTGAGTTACCGCTATTACGGTGCAAAGTGCACAAATTGAATGATCCACCGTGCTACCTTCAGACATTGACTGACCTACTTCCACGAGACGAGGTGGCCATATGCAGTCGTGTTAGTATCTTTGGACAAGCAGATGAATAGACCGGGCGTGCGAGAACACGTGACAGGCCAGGTGGATCTTCCAGTCGATGACACAGTGAAAATGAACTCGAGTATATTATGACGTAATCTTTCATGGCATCACTCAGACGCGAAATGGCCTGCTCCGTACAAACTAGATGCAAACATTGACTTGCACTAATATAGAGTATTACAAATCGGAAATTATTGTTTAAACATGATAAGGACATTCATTTGGTTTTCACTGCGATGCCATCATACCTAATCAATTAATGTAGATGCCACAAACATGAGACGAATTTGGAACTTCGGGAACAAATTGTGGGCCTATTGGATGTGGATTATGAGATACGGGAGATACGTCGAAACAATGAGTCAACATTTCACCGATATCTCAAATCAGTCCTACAGAGATGGCGTCTAAAATGGCCGCCATCTTCACTGTTCGGTACAATTTCGTTCCCAAATTAGCATCGGACGTAAGCAAGGTGTCTATTTATAAGTACATGGAGTTCAATTAAAACAACAGTATTAGTCATTGAATGCATATATATATAGCATAAATACAAAAGGCGCCCAAAGAATTATTAAAAATGGCCGCCATTTTCAATAAATATTACATTTTTCGCGCCAATTTAGCATAGGAAGTAAAACAGCTGTATGAGAGTCTGACTATATATTTTGGAGCATCAGGTATTGGATAGACATGTTATATAAGTTATCAAATGATTTTACAGAACATAAACCAAGATGGCGCCCAAACAGTTGATCAAGGGTTTACCCGAATCATTCTTAGTCGCAACACTACACATCTCTGCAAGGTGATCGGACAAATATTTTAGTAATAATAAGTATCCGGAATGTGTTGTATCATCGTCGTCATCATCTGTAGGCTACCGGATTTACAACTGTGTCAAAACTTGACTGGTCACTGCATATGCTTCACTGAAAACTTTTTAGCAACTGCCAAGTCATATCGTTGCAATTATATCAAATTTGCACGGGCCTGATATCATGTTGAGCCGCGTGTTCGGTGCAACAGGAATATTAATCTCTTCAGGTAATACTGCTTCATATTGTGACCCACTCCTATTATATTGGGGTGGGGGAGATTGTTCCTCACCAGCAGTCGATTGGTGCTATAGTTGCGGTACAAATATTGCTTCGCTAGAGCATATACATTCCCGGATTTGAAAGATGCCACCAATTACGCTATTGCATGCATTGAACAACACCATAGAGCTTCAGAATAAACGCTTCCCCAACTCATGGTCTTGGTTTTTGTGTACCTCATTGGATGGCTTGGTCTCACCCAGGTGAAATATGACTGAAGATACTGTATCAGATTATCATCCTACTGCAATTTTGTAAGCCTCGTTGCAGCACTAAATGAGCACATCTGCGGAGTTGTAACACGAAGAGTGGGTCAGTGTCCTTTTCGTCAGCCTCTGCTGTGGCTAATAGCTGCTGAAGCTATCAATCTATCTGTATCTGCTTCGATGAGACTAACAAGTATGCAAGTATCAGTTTCTCACATACTCACTCACTAATAGCAGCATCCACGTGCCGCTCACAGATCCTGGCCCCTCTGACAAGCGAACAGTCCTAATCCTGATCCTCCCTATTCCCATCTCGTTCACTAAGTCGATCCCTGAGGTTCCCGCGCTGCTTTGTCAACCAAAAGCTAGACGGTGGCTCACTGGACTCCGTGCAGATCATCTGCTCTGCTCTGTATGCCCAATGAAGCACAGTTGATGATATAGTCTCCTCAAACGCAGGCGTTCACGCCCTACTCGGGTAAAGCAATACTGAGATCCGATTGTTCGGTCAGAGAAACTACCATCACGAATATAATAGACGTCATCTACGTCATCTGTAAAAGGACGGTGCTCCCCTGGATGCATGGATTTTGTCAATTCTTCCATCAGCTCCAGATACAGTCTGGCAACGTTTGTACAATGTAGGTGTCCTGCAGCATGATAATTAGAAAATAATTTTCTCTCACACAGAAGAGGTGTAGTATCGTCTAATTCCCTGTCGTTTCAGCTCTAAGAAAATGCTGCAGAAGAGATACCTGCTGTATATATATTGCCAATTGTTCCATTCTCACGATAGGGCTTAACTGCATGTTTGATACAATCACCAATCCTCCTCGGTTGTTTCTGTTAGACACATCGTTGATAAGAAAACTGTTGTAGACCCCATCGTGGATAAGAAGTTCTACTATGTGACCTTGTCTATCCATGGCACCAGGAGTGCCTATTGAGATATCGATGAGGGCAGCTGATTAGAGCATATGAGCTCACGGAGAACTGTAAACGCGTGACTTTCAAGTGGAACACATTCTAGCGCATCTGTCACTCATAGCTCTTACAATACACTGCTGGTCATCATGTGCTCTATGATACCAAGGTAAGACATGCCCTTCACATAGGTATATTTTTGTAATGGTTGGTCTAGGATTCAAGGGCTTAAGGTTGATAGAGGGCAGAATCTCTATCCGGCTATCTGTCTTCTCTGATATTTGTTGCATACAACAGGCAACTTATAATGTTGCCTGAAAAGCGCGGGAAAAGTGTTTGAATGCTTGATTCATAAAAGAAGATGGCGGAATTACATACCGGTAGGCGCCGTGACGGCCAGAATCAGATTGCCGATTGCTTGCTATCTGAATACCCCCACACCACCTCCACTATTCGTGCTAACCTTGCTGCCTTGGCTTATACTATGTAAAAGTAATCGATTACTAAGATAGAATTTCCCGTACCTTCATTCAAATGAAAATATATTCGAATTTCTTATGCTAAACTGGAGACGAAATCATACGACATGGCGGTCGTTCAGTTGAATAACTACTTGGGCGCCATTTTGTTTAGTCATGTATAGGCATTTAATTACTATATGGGGTGATATTTTTTCATTAAATTATTCATCCAGCAAAACGTATGCGAGACACATTGTTCAATCGCCATGCTAATTTGGGAACAAAGTTCCTCTAAACAGTAAAACGGAGGCCATTTTGAATAACTACTGGGGCTCTATCTTTGTTCATGTCATTTTGAAGCCTTTGATTACTGATTACTGATTACCTCATCCCGCGCAAAACATATAAATATACACCTTGTTCATTCCCCATGCTAATCTGGGGGACGGAGTTCTTCCAACCAGCGGAAATGGTGGCCATCCCTAACAGCAGAGAAGCGTTGCCCAGGAGAAAAAACCTGTTGAAACCAGTTGGAATTTTTTTTAACAGGTATTAACAGGTTATAACAGGCATCCACACCAAGTGGTTTTAACAGGTACCCAACAGGTATCCAATGGGTTTCAACAGGCATCGAACGGGTAATGACAATGGGTTTCAACAGGCAGCCAACATGTATTCAACGGGTTAGGTGCCCAGCAGAAAGCCTATTTAATGGGTACGAATATATACAATGTGTAAAAACACTTGTACAAATGTACATTATGTAGAAATAACACCAATTCGCACTACACGTCTCTCAATCGGAATTGACAACAGCAGGCGATACGGCCAAGTGTTATTTTAGCGGCTTGCTGTCTGCCTCCAGTATTTAGGTGGAGTAACGACTCCAATGTATACTATGTGAAACACAGCATCAGCCCTAAATTTTAAGTAGGTGCAGTTATTTCTACTCAAAGAAGTTAGTTAGAGTGTTCAAGATGAGTTCAAACAGAATATAAAATAATTTACATCGAATTCATTTACCTAAAACACCTGTTCGTAGAATTTCATTTTCACCTGGAATTTATGCAAATTAGCCCTAACAGGTATTCTAACAGGCATCCAATTGGTTTCAACAGGCAGGTATCCAACGGGTTTCAACAGGTTTTTAACATGTATCCAACAGGTTTGAACAAGCACCCAACAGGTATACAACGGGTTTCAAAAGGCGCCCGTCAGGTATCCAACGGGTTTCAACAGGTGCCCAACAGGTAGGCCTATACAATAGGTTTCAACGGGTGCCCAGCAGGTACATAATGGGTTTCAACAGGCATCCGTCGGGGATCCAACGGCCTTCAGCAAGCACCTAACAGGTATTAGATTATTTTTCAACATGTATCCAAGTCAGAGGTCAGAACAGGCACCCAGCAGGTAAATTATGGGTTTTTAGCAGGCACCCAATGGCTTTCAACAATCGCGCAACAGTATTCTATTGGCTTCAACATGTATCCAGCGGGCTTCAACAACCGATTTTAACAGGCGGTTTCCAACATGTACGTGCCCAGCAGGTATTATGTTGGTTTGAACAGGTTTTAGCACTGAGAAATTTCAACAGGAATTAACAGGTAGCCTACACCAATGCTCAATGGGTTACCATGCACCAACGGGTACCTGTTGGTTTAATGAATATATCTGTTGGTAACTGGTCCTGCTCAACAGGTTTGAACGGGTATCCGTTGGTTCCATAAAATTACCTGTTGATAACTAGTCTCTTCCAACAGGTAGTAACAGGTACCGTATTAGTTCATATAAATTACCTGCTGGAACCAGTCCGTACCAACAGGTATCTGTCGTTACCTGCCAGTACCTCTTAGTACCCGTTGGACCTCCAACATGTATCAACTGGATTTCAACAGGTACCTGTTGGTTTCATGAAAATACCCGTTGGTAATGTCTCGTTCAACAGGTAGTAACAGGTACCTGTTGCTTTCATAGAGTACCTGTTGGTAACTGGTCTCACCCAACAGGTAGTAACAGGTACCTTATAATTCCGTATGAATTACCTGTTGAAACCAGTTCGTGCCAACAGGTACCTGTTATCTCCTGTTAACACCAGTTGGTACCTGTTGGATTTCCAACAGGTATCAACTGGAATTTATTCCTGGGTGGGCCAACGTTGTCAACTTATACGTTGGCCCGACGGTTGGGCCGACAGTTGGGTGCTCGTAGCTAGGCTGGTGGTTGGGCCAACGATAGATATGACGTTGGCACAACATACACGAGCAGACGTTTGCCTAACGCTGGGCCAACGGATTCCAGCCAACATTGGCTTCCTGACGTTGGCACAGTGTTAGCACAATGTTTTTCCGCCAACGTTGGCTTCCAGACGTTGGCACAAGGTCTTCTCGCCAACACAACGCTTTGCCTACGTTTGCCAACGTTGTGCCAACGTTGTACCAACAATATGTGCTTTTCTGGGCATATTGAATACCTACTTGGGCGCCATCTTTGTTTTGCATGTAGAAGGGTCAGAGTTTCAGGATAAAACATGCTTAGATGCAAAATGATGCCACATTTGACAACCTTGAGTAGTGTCTATGACAACAAATTTCAGGAAATTGTTTGCGATTTTCATAGCAGATCCAAGAATTTCCGAGAAAATGCATGACGTTTTTTCGATGAAGTTTTATTCAAACAACTCGACAGAGTGAAATCAGAACGATGGGCAGGTAGGTTTCGTTCTTGTGGGGGCGTTGCCCGGCCACGAATACTTGAGCGGAGCGCTACTATTCAGTTGGCGCGGAACGTACCATGACAATTTGAGCTAATTTACTGAAACGCCCAGAACGTTAGAAATGGCACTCATGAGGCCTATTTCCAACTATTCAGATGCTCAATTCCATGAATAACATATATGGGTATGATGCTTTATATTTAGGAGTCTGGACTTCCAAGAGACGAGCCAAATTTCAAACATCGAAAAACCACCTCTTGATAGGATTCATGGAAAAATAATGGCGTATGAAGCTAAACAATTTTATTATGGGGAAATTGACTGAATTCCAAGAGGAGCAGAAGCTAGCATGCGCGCGTAACGCGGGAGAATGACATTAACAACTCACGAATTGATTGAATCAATGGAGAAATACTGGCGAAAGAGGCCTAACATTGACGAGTGTAGCTTAGAGAAGTTGACTGATATCCAACAGTCGAAAATTTAGCCATTAAAGCCAACGTAGGCCTATTGATTGAATTCATGGAATAAATATTGGCCTATGAGACCCATAATTTAGGTGCCTGGAGAAGTTGACTGATTTTCAGGCTACAGCCAAAGGGACTGAGCCCGCGCGCGTAGCGTTGACAACCCACGTATTCATTGAATTAATGGAAAAATAATGGCGTATGAGTGTAGCAGAGAGAATATGACTGACGGAAAGGAGCCTGCGCGCGAAGCCCGTGAAAATCTAGCCAAAAAACCCCACGTAGGCCTATTGGTTGAATTAATGGTAAAATAATGGCCTATGATACCTCAAATGTAGGAGTCCGGAGAAGTTGGCTGATTTCTAACACAAAAAGAAGAAGCATTTAGCAAATAAAATCCCACGTATCGATTGAATTCATGGGAAAATAGTGGCCTATTATGCATGAAGTTTATGAGCCTGGAGAAGTTGACTGATTTCCAACAGTCGTGAAGGAGCGCTACCTGCACGCATAGCGTGTGGAACGTTTGAATTAAAAAAAAACCAGGTATTGATGGCCAAAGGAGAAGCGTAACATAGTATTATCGACTGTCAACGTCGGAAATGGAACAAGGAGATTATGAGGTGCAGGATAATGAGATATGGACCCCTAGGAAACCCTCGAATGTAAGGTCATAATTACTTTGTGTACGTACTGGCCGGATGAGCGCTGTATATTAACGTCACCTCGCCCGCTGTCCTTTTCCAAATAGCTCGACGTACCATGCCCCTTTTTTCTCTTGATCCTATTCCCTTGGATAGTATTATTGCCTGACTACCCTCAACTCATTTCCCCCTCTTCTCCTTAATTTCCTCCCTAGTTTTCCTACACGCGCATCCGTATTTTTTGTCCGTCTAGAAGTGTGTGGGGGAATAATACGATGTCCCTCACGTCTGCCGCCCCGTTGTTTGCATCTGTACGATGTATGTCATGGAGTGATCATACAAAACCAACTGACGCCGGTTTGCAATATTGAACGTCACAATTGGCATCGACTCCCTGTACTTGTTGAACTACGGTAGCTCACAATAAACACGATGTTCTCAGGATAGCAAATGTAATATGCCCGAATGTGAACGTGGAAGAATTGGACGCTACACGAACCGCCAAGAGCAACAGTTTGGGTTGAATATGGAAGAATTTCTTGGAAACAACCTACATTTCAGAGTCAGGTAACATTTGTTGACACCTCACCCCACCCCCTACGGAAATATTTGCTTCAAAACATCGTTCTGTCAATCTTATTTGTTGACCAAAAACTGATAGGGGGCGGCCGCCCCCTCCCCTGTGGCGCCGCCCCTGGTTGTGTTATTTCCCAAGCTTCTACACTTGGTTTGACCAACTGATAATTTCCCAAATCACTTGAATGAGTACTGATAATACATTATTTGAGCTCTGAAGATTTTTTAGACAACAAACCAGTTTTAATGCCTGCAAACACCATTTCCTGCCATCTGCGAGAGAGGCTTTAGTCAAAATGTTCGTGTGCGCTCCGCGCAACCTCTGGTGGTGCTTGGCTTAGATAGTAACGATACGCCCTCTCAGAAAATCATTGAGCCCCCTCGCTCTCGGCCCACTACAACAATCCTACATACGCACTTGGGTTTCTTATCATTTGAATTGCATTAAGGAGTAGTAAATGTCTCTGACTGAGTCCCCAAGTTCTTTGGTCGAGTCCAAGCCATTGAAATCCGAGTATGAGCCTTTAAAATAACTCGAGACGGGTCTAGTGTCATCCAGCTTTGCTATCCACCTAGTCCTACAAGGAAATGTTTTCAACTTGTAGGCTATGTCATGTCATGAAGCTAGATTAGTGCAAGATTATTCATACATTCCTCATAGAGTCTGGCAGGGGGCTCATGAGTGGGTGCAGTCTTTCTTGGTAGGTTCATGAATGGGGGAGTAATTCGGAAGGAGAGAGTGCTGAGTGGGATTTAGAATGATTCCTGACAATAAAGTAGTTATGTTCAAGATAAGAATGCAGGCATGGTTCTTGTGTGCGTACTCTGGCGTGACGTCGATGTCGGCACGTTACCGACCACCGAGTGTGCATTCGCTGTAGGGCCCGCCACAATCGTGGTCGATAAACAGGATTTAGGGGCTCCCCAGTGCTTGATGAACAAGAACACAACGATGCGTAGTGATTTCATGCCTTTTTTGCCTCAAACCAGTCATTGCAACAATTTGAGGCTCCATTCATTCCAGTGGTAGGTTGCCATACAAGGCAAATTATCTAAGCAGAGCGCCACAGGTTGGCAAGTAACATACATGACGATTCTCATATGGCAGTCACCTAACTGTAGGAAAACAACATCTCATATTCAATTGTTGATGAATTAAGTGAAGCATTTCTCCAGTGTGCCTCCAATCATGGGCGTCTGCGAATATTTTCACATTTAGGTCGAACCATACCAAGTAGAGTGTCTCTGCACCTTTTCAGTCACTAGTTATCCTGTTAACAAATTATTTTGACTTTAACCTCTGTTGACCTTGAACGTAACCCAGAAAGAATATGGATCATGAACTCCTTATATATACATAAAGCGATAGGCAGAATCAAGCCATTCTGAATTATTTCGAAGATATTGATTGTTCCTTTCCAGGTCGATGAATTCACGATCGAGGCTGTGTCCCTACAGAAGCAGCTGACAAAGCTACGTATCGGCCACGACAACGCCGGTGCTGGCTCGGGCTGGTTCCTGGATCATAGGTTATTGTCAACGAGGCCGGGGTGGAGGATTCAGAAGTGGTCTTTCCCTGCAATAGGTATGGTCTTCGTTTCTGTTAACCCTTCGCCAACTAATTGTGCAAATCCTCACGGCCCGGTGTACAGGCTCACGTGTGCATCGACCTATAAGCTTGGACCGCAGCGTTAATTAGGTCCCCGCCGATTAGCCAACTTGATAGCAGCGTCACCAGTGATCACAGGTAAAATTCTCGGGAAATGTGCTCGTGAGATTCGAGCATGGACATACACTGGTATGACATGTGTGAGCACACTGAGGGTTTCATGGCGACTCACTATGAGCATGTTCACCTATTTTGGGACCCAAAATCGGTGAAAGGCACCATGGTGAAAATTCACTCAATGTGTTCTGTTTGGATTCACCAATGCAAATGCAAGGAAAACAAAAAACCTTGATGTTCAGCCTTCACACTTGGTCCAACCTGTCTTGAATTTCACCAAGGTGCTAATTAAGCTGTGGCAGTCAAGTAAGGAGCTCACCAATAGAATAAACAAAGAAGTTCCCTTTCTCCCTTGGGGCAACTGTGGTGTGTGACTGCTGAGAGCAGCCTTGCTGACCACTAATTAAATAAACAATGAAGTTCATTTTCCCCTTGGGGCGGCAGTCCCCTCCAGTTCATCCCAGATGGAAACTTATCTTCTTTAATGGGGTCATAATTTTTTAAATAAAATATACAAACTGATATGAGAGCTGCAAGGATTTCACCAATGGAAAAAAACTGCTGAAAACACATAGGGAAATGGCCAAATGCATTTCACCATGGGGGTATGTGCTAGACGAACTTTGTATAATTTTTAACCATAGGAAAAAAAATCACCATGATGCCTGTGTTCATAGTGACTGTGGCCTCAAGTGTACAAAACCTCATACTGTTGATGAGGGATAATGAAGTGACGAAGCTCTTTGGTGGCCAATCTGTCTATACCAATATTTTCTTTGGTTTATTACAGGTGGTTGGACCGTGATGAGGATGATGGTCTGACTGTCCGGGAGCTACTACCAGAAGGCAGCGCACAGCTGCTCAGCAGTAAGTCATCTCGTTCTTGATTTTCCCTCCTCGTCTAGTTTCCATCCCTCTTCGTCTCTGATCACAGGGTTGGTCTGATTCAGTTTACTCTAATAGCCACCGCTCACCCTCGCACCCTCCTGCAATCTCCATCCATTCATGGTACCCTCTTTCCTTGAACCAGCCTTTTGTGTCTCCTTCTCCACCTGCTTCCTTGCTCCAGCCACATGGAACGCTGTCCTTAGGACATGGTCACCATCCCTCTTCAGCACATGACTATACCATCTCATTCCATTTGCCTCTAATTGCCAACTGGTCAACCAACTCCTCCAGATGAGGCATTCCCCAGAACCTCATCCCTCTCTCTGTCTCTGAGCGTCATGTCTCACATCACTCTCTCACCATTGATCTCTCTGCCATTTGCAATATTGTCATCTCCCTTCCTCTCAACCACCATGAATCACTCCCACATAACACTACTGCTCTCACGTAGCTCCGATAAGCTCTTCTTTCGGATTCAAGAGAATTTTCCTCCCATGCAGCAGCTCCCAACTTCTTCAACCTTCTCCCATCCCATTCTTGCTCTTAATGCCACTGTTGTTCTACATCCACCACTTGCGTTCTCACCTTGTCCCCTAAATTACAACATCATTATCATTGTTTGTTTTGCATGACACTCCCTTGGTAATGTGACAAACATCTTGTATGAAATATGATCGTAAATGTCTTGGTAGCTGCGGGCAGATTCTGTATGTAGTAGGATCATCAGATCATTAGCAAACGGCGTGGAATGCAACCCTGAACAGGCTTATACTCAGAGACCACGCAGTTCATCCAAGGACGCACCCGTCACACCAGATAAACCAGCCGGTCGGGGTTCGAAATTATGCAAATTCGACCTCCTGATTGCGTTGTTCAAAACTGCAATGAAACAAGTCTCATAAAACAAATTGAATTGGCTGCTGGGAAGGGTCGAATGGAGCAAAAATAGAAGTTGGTGTCAAAACCATCACTACTTTCAGGAATGCATAAAACCTCAATCAGATCAGTTGTGTAAAAAAATTGAAATAAATGTTGGTCTCAATATGATTGCCATGTTCACCATGTAAATATAGGTAAATATGGGTCGAGATAGGTTCTGCAAGATGGCCACCATTAGGCCCCGGTCACACTGCAACGATATTGTATAGTGCAGCGATCCGATTTTTTTAATTTTTGGCTCACGGATGCCAGTCTCTTTTCATTATGGTGGATACACACAGCGACAATGATAAAGAACCTCATTCGCTATGTGTGTAACCAATCCGATGTGAAATTGCCCATTCCGAACTCGAGATATTCTCCCAGCTTCTATTTATCGGAGAGCTATCCGATTTATCGTCCGATTTTTATCGTTTATCGATATGACGTCACATTAGAATGGAGCTGACTAATATACGGGCCTTCAGGCTAAGGAAAGGTATTTAGGTGTTATATCAGCCCGTATGAACCTCATTACCCCATTCCTTGGTAGTCGGCATAAAAACGAGAAATCGTGTAGCAATCCGATGAAAAAATCGTTATGAATGTGACCGGGCCTTTAGCAGGGGTTTATCTGTGAAGCGCTTCGAGACCGCCAAAATGTTGAGTTAACGCGTTATGATAACACCCATAACAGGGTATGTGTAATTATTAGTATATAATGAAACACATACCTTGACATGTCCGCTCTTCGCCAATGTGTAGACACGATATGTTTCAACCAACATTCAGCCCATGGTCTATTCACTCTCGCTGGTCGCTGATTAGTCGTTCCTCTGGACATCAGTATCAATGTGAGTAATTCCCTTCAGTCCGATGAGATCTATTTTTCAGTAGATGACGCGTAGTAGATGACGCAGACTTCAGCTTTCCGATGATCCTGTGGATATGAGGGCGCTGTGACGCTGTCACATTTTTCGACGATACAGGCCTCGCTGATTTTCCGCAGACATTCACCTCCACCTCCACCAATACAGAGATACTCTGCCGGAGTCAATAGTATGGTATACCTAGAGAATAAACCTCTGAATATTCATTATACGGCATCTTCCTCTTTAACACTGCCGGGTCGACGTGAATTGATCTACGTAGCGTCTTTTGCTGACGCTCCAGTGATGCGTTGATATATTTCGGAGCTTGATGGTCCGACCTCGTCGCACTTCTAACGTCGATTATCTTTATCTTGGGGAAGTCCCGCTCAATCGACCCCGGGACAACCATGATGTTATCGACCTTGAGATCGCAGTGTAGGACATCAGTCTGAAGTTGATCTTATTGAGGGCGATCGCGATGTTGAGAGCTACGCAGTACGTCGCTGACTCCGAGAGACGCTTGCCATTGATGGCAGATTGGAGAGTCGTTGACTTATATGTGCCCGCCACTTCGATGAACTCTTGGCCAATTGAAGGTGCGCCGCCATTTACGTGGTCCGGGGTAATGCCGAGGAGCTCTGGGATGCATGTTAGTCCTCTCAGGTCCGTCAACATGCTGACCTCTGTCTTCGCCTCCTGTGTGTGAAAATGACAGGAAAACGAAATTACAGTCCAAAATGCACTTTCGGGACAATGCATTCACGGTAAGTGAAAGGAATACAGCCTTATATTTCGGCGATCCTCGGTAGGTGAGAGCTGAACAGCTAAAGGCGAGTTCCGTGTGATCACTGTAGGTGTGTTACATGATAGGTCTAATACTTTGCCCAGTTTTTCACAAGATCAAATTCACGAATTCATGCAATGTGCGTCTGAAGAACCAAGAGGGGTTAGAGGTACTCGTATAAAATATAAAAGATCATAAACTTACACACGTACACATTAGACAAGAGACTAACATAATGTGAACCGTGTCCTGTATTCTCTCGATTTTTTTAACGGCAGAGCCTATGCATTCGAGCCAGGATGATGCTGGTTTGAAACATTCCTGATAAGCAGAAGTTATATTCATGGAGCGATTCCAGACCGCGAGGAAGTATGGATAACGCGCCTTATAACCCAGTCCGTATGGACACCATTGGGCATAGGCTATATGTAAGCGATGTCATCAGTATCCGCATCTCGGCAGAGATATGTGCTATACAATTAGGGTGTGATTGTTGTTGTTGTTTAATTTACTAGTGGGCAAAAGTTCTTGAAATCGCTGAAAATTAGTGATGCCGCGCCATATAAAAACACGTGATATGTGTCATTATTGTACTATGAAGTTTAAGCACATACCTAGACATGTCCGCTTCTCGCCAATGTGAGGACCCGATATGTTTCAACCAACATTCAGCCCATGGTCCATTCTCTCTCGCTGGTCGTTGATTAGTATTTCATCCCAACATCAATATCAATGTGAGTAATTCCCCTCAGTCCGATGAGATCTATTTTTCAGTAGGTGACGCAAGACCTCAGCTTCCTGATGACATTGAGTATGTGAGGGCGCTTGTCACATTTTTCAACGATACAGGCCTCGCCGATTTTCCGAAGACATTCACCTCGACCAATACAGAGATTCTCCGCCAGGGTAAGTAGTATGATACCCAGAGAATAAACCTCTGAACATTCATTATACGGCATCTTCCCCTTCACCACAGCCGGTTCGACGTGAATTGATTTGCGTAGCGCCCTCTCTTGATGCTCTAGAGAAGCGTTGATATACTTCGGCGCCTGGTCCGACTTCGTTGCTCTACCAAAGTCAATTATCTTTATCTTGGGATCGTCTCGCTCAATCGACCCCGGGACAACCATGATGTTATCGACCTTTAGATCGCAGTGTAGGACGTCCCTGAAGTTAATCTGATTGAGGGCGCTCGCGATATTTAGAGCTACGCGGTACGTTGATGCCTTCGAGAGACGCTTGCCACTGATGGCAGATTGGAGCGTCGTTGATTTATATGTGCCCGCCTCTCCGATGAACTCTTGGACGATGGAAGGTGCGCCGCTGTTTTCGTGGTTCGGGGTGATGCCGTAGAGCTCTGGGATGCAGGTTAGCCCCTTGAGGTCTGACATCATGTTAACCTCTGTCTTCGCCTCCTGTTTATGAAATAGAAAGACATGATGAGGATAGGCTATTCCGTGCACATCTCCTTCATATTCCCAGAACCCGCGTTGGTTTTGGCGACCGTTCTATCGTTGTCTTCGCAAGCAGAGCGTGAAATCGGCTACCACGTAATACTCGTAATTCCCCGACAATTGATTCTTCCAAAGCCTGTCTGAAAATGCACCTCTTCAACACTTTGTAATTCCATTTCTTCCTTTGTAAAGTGCTTCGAGCCTTCATGGAGGAGGCGCTATATAAATGTGTTCAGTGTGTGTATGTATGTATGTATATATGTATATTATGTTAACGTTGCAGCACTCCACGAGGTATGCATACAACCGTACCCCGACGGATAATTTCTGTATTGATGAGGGTGTATGTCTGCGGAAAATCAGCAAGGCCTGTATTGCATGTATTGTCGAGAAATATGACAAGCGCCCTCAGTTTCTAACATTCACAAGATCATCAGAAAGCGGAGTTCTTCGTATGCCCCACTATATACTGGAGACTACTGACTAGTTTATCATATCTGATGTAAACACATCTACCATGAATATTTATTAAGGGGACTGTTGAAAGACCTGACGACTTTCCATGGACCGTATTGGTCCAAATCCAAGGAATAAGACCTCCTCTATCTGACCTAGGGAAATTACACGGTGCCCTGTATATCTCAGTAGCTTTGTAGAGAGATCTGAACTTCTGAAGGCTCCACACAACCACACTGCAGGATCGCTCTCCCGTGGAAGAAGGCAACTGGTACCATTTTATGATATGAGGCTTCGGTAAGACCCAACCGGAGTTTGCGACCGTACCAGCTCCACATAGAACCAACAAACAACGACAATCTTATTTAGGACAATTAAACCTACCTCAAATATTTCAGTGGCTTAGTTTTCGCAAAGAGATCTGAATACTTTCACAGCACACAAGATGCAACCTCGTCCGAAACCGCTAAGATGGTCTAGCCTCTGTCTCTCATACTAAGCGCGAGGACAAGAACTGATACCAATGTTAACGGTATATATCATTTATTTGTTTGCGGCTTTGCTGGCGGATTGACGCATAATGCTTAATGATTATTATCAACTGTGGCCGCTGCTAGATATGGTATTTTTCACTTTAGTCCCAATCGACCATCCTGAACTTATTTAGGACAATTACACCTACCTTGACTATTTCCCTGGAGTTGTAGAGCGATCGGAAGACTTTTACAGCACACATCCTCCTCTTGGACCTCTGTCTCATGAGATGCACTTCTCCGTAGGCCCCGCCACCCAGGACTATCGGCCTGTTGATCTGATCGCGGACTGGCTCGAGGTCTTTCTGTGGTATCAGAGTGACATTGGGGAACAGGCGACGCAGCTTTGCCTCGTGCTTCCTTCCTTGACTTGATCTGTAGAGGGTAGCAGTAAAACTTTATTACTCCGCTGGAGGAAATTGAGGGCTCGTGCATAAAATCTCATAATATTACAAACATATCCAGAACCTAAATATATATATATACAATCGTTTTTCGTGTATGTTTGTCTCATTTTACTGAATAAATGCTTACATCGTCATAGACTGGGAGGTGACAGTGGACGAATGTGCGCATTCGTCCCAAACTGACCCTCATTTGGTTTGCACTAGAGATCGGTACACTGAGTCAACGGTGGCCCTTCGCACGGCACTGACTCTACACCAGCTTGACTATATGATCGACCAAGTCCTTTTAGGTTGCATGTTCCGGTCAGATGGTGACTACTTGTCGACCACGAAATCGCGTGAGCAGTTGAAAACATCGAGATTGAACGAGACCGTTTCCTAATTTTCATGAATGTTTGTCGTTCGTAGGTCCCTTTTAAACAAACTCATGAAACTATGCGTTGGTACAAGGGGAAGTGCGAGGCTGCGAAAAAGTAATGCGGACTCATCAATTATATAAGTTACTTTCTGTCCACTACTAACAATACACGAATATATTTTTCTCACCTGTTTGGTTGTCTGGGAGTGCATGACTGATGCGATATCTTTTGCACAGAAAGATCTCTTGCCTTCTTTGTCACACGCTCCTTGTTCCTCTTCGGAGGTAGCTCGGGAGGTATGCTCCGCTCGGAGGTTTGTTTCTCACCGCCCCCCAAGACCGTGCAAACTTTATTCCGGTATTTATTGTCTCCAGCAATATTTCTAGCTGGCGGGATCTTTTCTACTGCCTGCGGAGTATTCGTGACTCGTAGACGAGTCTCGGTCTCCCGTTGTTTTCGTCCTTCTCTTGCGCGACAAGTGTCTCTTCTCCTCCGCCTGCGTGCTATCCTGTTGTCATTTTCGCCAGCTAAGACTGGTCTCTCTCCATGAATGCATTCCCTCTCTCGCCCGTTTGTCTCAGACTTAGTGGATCTCCTGGTTTTGAATGGTGTTTCCATGTTGTTACAGGCGGCTAACACATTTCGTTGATTGGCAGCATGTCTGTTAAGTTTCTTAGCCTCGACAATTCCAGTATCCCTGTCACAACCCCTCTCTCCC
>JAUOBX010297609.1:0-11199 GCA_032360705.1 Eupentacta quinquesemita
GACGAGACTCATTGCAACTAACCGACAACAACCCCCGTAATTACCAAGCCTACTGCGCCACAGCAGAGCCCGGACACAGAGATCCCGCCAGTCGTCACTGTGAGTACAGCCACCACTGGTGAAAAGCGCCTGATGGTGTTTGTGGGAATTGAACCCAGAGCAAACCGGACCCATTGTACTGCCGAGCGTCACTGATACCGCTCGACCACTCTTCCGCTAAGCATTCTACCATCTTATGTTCCTTATTCAAGGACATGTTGGCCAAACCCTTGGAATTGCAATGTGGGACAATTAGTAGATTGCATGGTATCATTTTATTTGATGCCTAATCAAGCGTGACTCATGTTACATAAAATGGACAAGGAAAAAAACTTGTGATCTTCTTTTCATATCTCTGCTCATACTAAACACAACAGACAATATTCAATACTACCAATTTATCTTGCTCATATGTGAGATTGAGGAAGTCATGGCAGAAAATTGAAAAAACTTCAAGATATAATTGAAATAACAGTTAATTAGCATGACTCACGTTACGTGACTCACATTACAGTTTGTCCGATGAAAACTGACACCAGCAAATTGTTGGATTACACGTGAACCATCAAAGGGGACAACAAAAAAGATACTGTATATGGGAACTATAACTCTTATTCATCAATTATGAAGAAAACTCCTGTAGTTGGATGATATTGAGTGAGCATAAATGTTGAATGTTAACAATCACTTTTGTGGCCCCCGAAAGTTGGCAAATTTGGCCAAAAGTGAGGTTTTTTTAGGAAAAATAATAGTGAACAAATTCCAATCCAGCTGAAAAATAATAGTGAACAAATTCCAATCCAGCTGAAAGTCGTTTCAGATGAAAGGAAATCAGGACACCTTTCATTCAATACCATATGATCATCATAATCTGTGTGATCTCCAATCGACTCAGTGACCTTAATCAGTATACATTACCTTGTCATATCCATTCTTGAACTGCATCATCGAAGCATTTAACTATCAAGAGATATCTTGCACAAGCTTCAAAGCCGATTTTCATCGAATATGCTAATTTATGCAAATTATTTTGATCGATTTCGATGAAAAGTGGTGTGCATCGACAACTCCCAACCCTACACCTCAACACGAAATTTGAGCATTGGGGCATCTACGGTTCAGGAGAATGGAGATACGGAAGTGCACATACAGACGGACGGACACACAACATAGTGATTGCTAAATCTCATTGAACAAATTTCAAGTAAGAAAAAATTTGGTATTGGGAAAGGGGTCTATTGAGGGGAGTAGGAGGAGTAACATTTTAAATGAAAAAGATGGAAGATAAATATCAGACATGCATAATCACAATTACTCGCTCATCGACATCGTGCCATATGGCTGGGGGAAGAGCTGAAAACCAATCAACATTTTTTCCTTCATTGCTTACGTTGATTTGATGGTGATGCATCTCTCCTGCTCGTCCTTCCTAGTGTCGGTGAAACGGGTCTCACCGGCCTTTGCGCCGGCTATGATTCCGGCCTTGCTGACAAGTGAGTCTGTCAGCGTGGACTTGCCGTGGTCGACATGAGCAATCACAGACATGTTCCTGATGTTCGTCTTCTTGTCCATGATCGCCCGGATCTGGTCTATCGTGAAGTTAACCTTTAACAGAATCATAAATCACAAAATAGGCTAAGGGGTGTATGCTGAGAGAGGTCTTGAGCAGGGTTCAAAATCACTGTTTATTCTCACAGGGCTACTTTCAATTAGAATAGCCTTTCAAAATTAAAATAGTATCATTGCAATTGTCTTTTTTATGTGGGATGTGAATGTTTGATCACTTTGATGTGTATGTATGTTAGTCTGCAAACTTTTTGCTCATAATGGGGCAAACCTCAAGACCCCAAATGTCACAACCTTAGCTTCAGCAGATGTGCTATTCTTTTGTTAGCAATCAAGGTCATCTTAGGTCAGTTGGAGGCCAAAATTCAAAATATTAATAACTCCTGACTGAAGGAAGGTATAGAGATGTGCGCATTGCAATTGCATCATGGGATTGGATTGACTTACTGTAAGCACTCCCAGAATTGTCAAAGTATTTTCGTGTGAAAATCACAAGAAAGCTTCAAGATTGACAAAATGAATGATAAGTATGTCTTGCAAACCTGTAATTTAGGGGCAATCCTGATATTCAATCAGGATGATATCTCTTAAACTTTTATTTTGCTGTACAAATTTTGCATTGAACCTTCATGCATAGGCTTAGCCAGGAATTGCCCATTAGGGTGTGCATTCTGGGAAAACTGGGTGTGCATTTCTGTCAATTTCTTTGTATTTCTTTACTGAAAACCCTCAAAATAGGGTGTGCATTTTGGTCAACTGGGTGTGCACAACACGTGTGCACACCCTGCTGCCTCAGACCCTGCCTTCATGGCGATGAAAACTACATTCTGCAGGAGTATCACTAGTCACCGTTAGTTTTTTCAAACTGCATAATAATATCATGCATTTTTAATTTGTTGAAATGTATGAAAATGCATAAAACTTCCAATTCGCCCAAAATCGTTCAAATTCATTGCAAATGTCAAGTAAAAACATGGTGATATAAGAAAGCTTCATAAATAATGTATGAAAAAAATTGTTATGTTTATGAATATATGCAAATCAATCATGAATATTAATTAGTACCGTAGTCAAAATTAGCAGCACATAGTAAAATGGTTGATGCTAATATCGACCACCACCACATCAGCTTAATTTAGACATTATTTTGTCCGAATTCTGTCCAAACATACTGCAGAGACATTTTTAACAAGACTGAGACAAATCAATCATCAGTTGTACTTATTTTCTTGAACTGATATATATGCTTATGTGTCAAAGGACCATTCTTACGGACTTCAATAATAACAAAATTTCGTCAAAATCCTACAGTTGAAGAATAATTTTCCGACCCAATTTTTTCTCACTCTGATGCAGCTTTGAAGATGATATATTGATTGGTATTGAAAGGTATAGTAGCGTTATGTCGAGTCGATCATTATGATGAGTCGATCAGCGCGTCTTCATTTCGCTGTAGGATTGTGTGGACGTGTGCTATGGGCAGCACGTGAACATCATCTGGTTCAAAAATATTCACGCAACACAATGCTTCCCTTCAAGACGCGTGAAAACAAGTGATTATTCAATTAATAGTAATTTTGGCGACTATGGATGTAACTTTTACATTTCTGTGTTTTTCAAACTGGCAAAATAAAAGTTCAATAAATCAGTGAAAGGAACAAGGGAATGTTATTGCAACGTTCTATCAGCGGTGAATTATTTGGGAAGAATGTTTACATGTCACGCACCACCAAAATAAAAGTTGTAATGCAGGCTCAGTGTTGTGCGAGAGGCATGTTTCCGTGACAGTGATCGACTCGAAATAATATTTGCTGTTCTGGGAGTATTTTTCTTAGCATTATTCAAATGGTTGCTGATGGAGATCGTTCCGCCCGATTTTGACCAAACTGGGTGAAAAATATAACTAGACGTCACTGGACTTTTGAGGTAAGTTTCCTCCATTTTAGTATTGGTTTATTTCTTCTCATGCGATTGAACAATTGTTAAGTGATCGACTCGCCATTACACTATCATACTACTATTTCTTTCTGAATGATCGACTCCCTGTGTATTTATATTCTCTGAGGAATGATTTTTCAAGCCTACAAAGGATAGTTGGGTCTTCATAGCCTCATTGAGAACCCATATCCCAGTGGTTCAGTAATTGGGCTAGCAATCTTAAGGTTGTGTGTTCAAACCCCAAGTGGAGCTTCTTGGGTTTTCCTCTGGGCAGGAGTAAGGATTCTAGTTGATGCTCAACAAACTGTGCGGTCCAGAAGGCCCTAGGAAGGAATACTGGAGTCTAAAGCCAGGGTCACACTACACCAATTTTTCTATCGGATTGCAACCGATTTCATTAAAATATTGAAGCAACGAGAGTGGAGGCCACATAGCTATAATGACACTGTGCCTAAACTGCAAACAAAGCAAATAGTATGTTACTCTATACCCCTCCCCGTTCTTCTGGTATTCGAATAGTTCTCTTTCATCTGATTTTTCTTCTGATTTAACCAATTTGTGGGTATTGCTCCACATGGAATGGAACCTGACAAAGTAAACCTTCAAGGGATTGTGGGAAATTCACAGGTCTTTTGAATTTGTGGCGAACTCTTTACACAAAATTGTTGTTATGATTTTTCAGAGAAAATCGGATTGCAATCCAATAAATTATTGGTGTAGTGTGACCCTGGCTTCAGTCTGGAGTTGATCGAGTCTGTAGCTTGACTCATGATATGCCTCATTGATATGAGCAACATCACAGACTGAAATCACCAGGATTGTAGCTACATGGGTCGGCGGGGGAAGCCCCCACTAGCTTTTACCGACCCGCACTAGGGGCCAAAATGTGCCTTGCCGACCCCCACTCCCCACCAGGAAAAAAAACAGATTTTTCTCTGCCTTCAGTACCCTGGAAGCATCAAAATCACTGTAATAAGGTTTAAATGCCTCACTCATACATGTATGTACGTAAGTTGCTAAATGTTAGTATCAAGCTCTGAAACTACAACAGTTGGTTCTGGAGAGCCCGCGAAAAATTGGGCTTCCGGTCTAAAGTACTGACCACTTTCCTGAATAAATTAGCCCGCACTGAAATCTCTCTAGCTACAACCCTGGTGGTCGCCATATCACCCGTTCCCATGTGGATACAGGGTCTATAGTTCTGTATACTGACTCATGTCACAAGTACCACCATCGGTTATCCCCAATCCCCGATCTACCTGCAGGACGACATCACTCTCTACCAACCACGTTGCTCACTCCAGTCATCAGCAGATGAGTCTGTTCTTGTGTCAAAGCCCTCTGGATAGGGGATCGAGAACCAGGCCTTCACTCACACTGCTCCTGAACTTTGGAACAGATTGCCGTCGAGCATTCAGCAAGTGTGGCCTGTTCAGTCTTCCATGTCTCGGTTGAAGAGGCAGAACTTTGAGCGAGTTAATAATTGAGAACTGTATTTGCAATATTTCTTCGTTTTTGTTCAGCGCAATGAGCCTCTGTATAATGCGCTTTATGAGAACCTGTGTAATGATAATGAGGAAATGACTGACTTACCCTTCACTTCTAATGGAGTTAACAACATCAGTACAGCGCAAATTGGCAACCCAATAAAATAAAAGCCGACAAAGTTGATGGCGGCACCCAGAACCTGTCTTCCGGTTCCCCGGACAATTCCACTACAGGCGGCCTGCAATGAAAATTTGAAAGAAAAAGAGTGGGGTAAATGAGGATATTTGGCGAATGTGAGGCATCACAGTGGCTACAGAATCTCTCTATCTATCTACCAGTTTTAATCTGGTTATATCCCCGATTACGGAGGTGGCTGGATACGCCTTACTCCAGCAGCAACAGCTCTCACACCCTCTAGCCATCTTATTCGATTTGAGGCATCTCAAACCAACCTTCCGCGTCTCCTCCTCCACCTGCCTCTTCCATGTCATCTTTGGCCGTCCTTGCTTCCTTGCTCCATTCACCCGAGACTTTGTAAGTAAAAAAACTTCAGTGGAACTTTGAGGTATGAACTCAAGTTATATTACAGCGAAGTCACATTTCACCCAGTGTATTGGACCAATAATAACTCTGCAATGGAAGGTTTTACACAGATGGGGCTTGGACCTATAAATGTCGCTTTCAATCCTCTATAATATTGGATTTATCGATGACTACATTTGTGATTGGTCACAGTAACCCCTCACTGAGAGAAGACAAGTTATTGCCAAGGCCCTCCATGATCAACATGACCTGGATGTCTTGATGAGCCTTCAGTAGCTTCCTGAACCTCCAGACTCTGATGAGAACACCTACCTCACGCTTTGAGGATTCAAAACTTGGTGGGACTGAGGGTGTGATGGATGGCTCTGCCGTTTGTAACATTTCTTCTAACTGTGACCATATCACAGGAAAACCATTCGAAATGAGCTCCTTTGCTGAGGCGAAGGCAACAGACTTAGCCAAGAAGGGCGGGCAGGCGATGACCGCGTACAACAGCCGATTCCTCTCAAGGATATACCCGGCCGGCTGGAGGACAAACTCATCCAACTACAACCCCATCCCCATGTGGAACGTCGGAGCACAGATTGGTGAGTCTTCCAGGATACTACTATAGGGTGCTATGAGCAGCAATGAAACATTTTGGAGAGGGTGCTATAATGAAAGTTTCATTCATCTAGGCAAGCTTGTTTGGTGACCTACTTTTACCTTTTGACCTTGAGGGCTAATTTTTATGATGACAAAATTTGTTCTGTCAAGACAAACCAAGTAATTACACTACTGGAGTGTGATAGTTCTATCACATGCTATGTGTATCTCCAAGTATTTTTCCTTTGTGCCTACCGAGCAACTGTTTCTCCTTGAAGACAGCACGCTCACATTGTGACGTATACATATCTATTACTAAACTGCAACTAAATGTGAAACAGACTCAAATCTGGCGAGGAATCACTACAAAGTCTTGCATTCTTGTTCTAGCTGGGGGTGGGGGTTGGGGTATGGATTGTTTAGGATCACGGGGAGAGGGAATTGTTAAGGTTATATTATATAAAGTTGTGTAATTAACCTCATCCTCATGTGGAACTCTGGGTCAGAAATCTGGGTTTTTCACGTTGTAGGCTACCGGTACTATAGATATGAAAGGGGGTTGGGAACTTCGAAACACAGATCTGTGTCACAATAACAATTTATTTCCACCCCTCATCACAATCATTAGTCATCCAATTGGCTCATCAGTTCCACACAAATGCCTACTCCACTTCCCTGTACAGTTGCGCTGAATTTCCAGTCTGATGGGGAGATGATGGATCTGAATAGAGGGCGCTTCTTGGAGAATGGCAACTGCGGGTACGTTTTGAAGCCCGACTTTATGCTTTCAGGTGAGTGACAAACTTTTTAAAATATTTCAGGACCTCAGTCAAGGAATCTCTATGTCCTGTCGTATGTCCTGTCGTATGTATGTATATAATCTCTAAATGCCGCCATGCAAACCATCGGACCGAAGCAAACAAAAGAGATTGCTCCCCGGTGTTCAGTCCCCTGATGATTGTCTCTGCGTGAAATGACTGGTAGTGACGGACCGATTGACTATGGTGTAGCCGTGTAATATTTTGTATTGTAGGTATTATGTATGTAACGATGGCTTGTTAACATGATAACTTACCTCACCTGAATAGATTTAGAACTCTGATTGGGCTGAAAGTTGGTGTGTGGCTTTCCCAGATGAAGTACAATAACCCTGTTGTCTTGGGTTCTCCTTCTTTTTTCAGTTTCAATCTGGTTGTGTCCCTGATTACGGATATGGCTGGATTCACCTTGCTCCACCAGCAATGTCTCTCATGCCCTCTCAGTTGATTAATGACATCCTCTTCCCTCAATCCAACCTCCTGCATCTCTTCATCCACCTGCCCCTTCCATGCCATTTTTGGTGGCCCTCGCTTCCTTGCTCCAGCCACCTGGAACTCCAGGGCTTTCCTCTGGACATGATCATCATCCCTCCTCAAGACCGAGCATCCTCATCAGCCCTCATTCTGTCTGTGCGTTTCACGCCGCACATCGATTTCAGAATTGCCAACTGCCTTCCTCCCGAGCACCAAGTCATTGCAAGTCTCACGCAGCCCCGATTAACTTTTCCTGTGAGAAATTGATATGTTGGACAATTTTGGTTTGAAAATGGATATAGGTAACCAGTGGATATCATGCAGGTGTCCTGTAACATTACTGTGTTTGATTGATGGCTGTGTTCGATCTTATCAGATGTTGTGCAGGAGGGACCTGAATCAAGTTAGGTAAATAACGAGGCCTAAGATAAAATCTGATTGAACTGTCACTAAAAATGAACTTTCACATAATTGTCTTTCTAATATAATATTTTTTATTACAGAGGATGTTAAACCAAAGTCGAAACTGGAGCCCTTCCAAATGCGGATTGTGGTAAGTGGCCTACCTACACAGGTAGCAAGCAAGTCAAAGACTCACTTTATTGGAACTCGCTTAGATGGAAAAACATATTCATAACCCTCTTCAACATTAAACATGGGATGATGATCCACAATTCCAAGTTATGCTCCAGGCGATCACCACTCATCAGCTGCATCCACTTGCACAAGAGAATGTTGAGTCTAGATTGCTCAGGTCTCTCTGCACAACACACGGACAGACACATTGTCATCCAACACATACTTTTTGGGAATTCGCTGAGCTCAGTCAGAGCAACGACTGGTATCAGACAGTTTGAACCCAGCTGGGTTAGCTTCATCGCAATTGCCACATCTCACCCAGGAGTGACTGGGCACTAGTGTGAGGAGACACAAGTACATTCTGTGGAGCCAGTGGCATATGCAGAAATTTGTCATGGGGTGGTTTTGGGTCCTCAAAATTAGGAAGAAATAGAAATACCCCTGGGCGATAAATGCATTTAAGAGGCCTCCAAATGCAAAATAGTGCAATGTTTGAGCCAACCCCTGGGAGTGCGCTGCTGCCGCAGATTGTACTCACCGGAAAAGTCAGTAGAGATCTACCTAACACCTCTATCGACTGAGCTAATCTGATCTCTGATTGTTTACGTGGGTTATATCTGTGAAGCACTTTGAGCATGACATTGAGGTGAGAGACAGAACAAATCATTCCACAGACTTTATATTATGAGGTATTCATTCCATTTCATGCAGAGGGGCAGAAATATTCTTGGGGTCTCCCCCTCCCCATATGGTGTACCATTCTGCAAGTTCAATGAAAGAGACCACAAGGTAATAAAACTGAGTGATTAGGCACAACCCCTCTCATAAAGTTGCTTCTGCCATACAGGGTACTGAGTGCAAATATTTCATACCTCCCCAGATTATCACCGGTCAGCAGTTCCCAAAGTCGTCAAAGGACATCACAGACCCATATGTCAAGGTCACCCTCTATGGAACCAAGAAGGTCACGGAACACAAGACAGAGGTCATCAAGAACAATGGTAGGTACCCAGATTTGATCAAGATATCAAACGTCCAGAGATTAGAGTTCTAAGCACATCGCTAATCGCCTGTACCCGGGAGGTTGGACACAGCGATCCTACATATTTGCGGTTTCTTTGTGAAACTGAACAGGTTGATTTGGACAACACAAATATGGATATCTTGAATGTTGCACTCAGTACTATTCCATAGCATGAAATAAAATTTGGGGTTTGAGGTAGTCAACAAATCCATCCACGAGTGCCTGGTTTAAAGTAGTTTCCAACATCATCAATACCCGGAAACTCATAGTTCACCACTACCAGTGACGTTTTAATTGAGGCAGTCAAATTTTGTGGTCCACAGTAAAGAGAAATCAGTTAATTTATTTCCCACTGGAATTGTCAATTCTTGTCTCCCTTTTGTTCGTGAATATTATGATGACTCTCTATTGAACTGAGCAGTAGTCATGGAACACCAGCATAGGTCATCAAGAACAACAATGATTTCATGTCTCATTTTCTAATTCATGTGCTCACTGCTTTCTGGTCCCATAACCCACTGGGGTTGTAGGGGCGATGATCTCATCTTTGCCGCCTCCACTCCTGGGGTCATGGGCAACAGCTGAGTTGTTGCAAAGGTCATGTGGGTCCGGACACTCCTGTCGGTCATGGGGCTCGTGTGGGTCAACTCTTGTCGATTATGGGCAACAGCCTGGGTTGTCCCAAAGCTCATGTGGGTCCACTCCTGTCGGTCATGGGCAACAGCCTGGGTTGTCCCAAAGCTCATGTGGGTCCACTCCTGTCAGTCATGTGTACCAGCCTGGGTTGTCCCAAAGCTCATGTGGGTCCACTCCTGTCAGTCATTGGCAACAGCCTGGGTTATCCCAAAGCTCATGTGGGTCCACTCCTGTCAGTCATGAGCAACAGCCTAGGTTATCCCAAAGCTCATGTGTGTTTCGTCAGTAACAGCCCACTCCTCTCGTTCATGGGAAACAGCCCGGGCTGTCGCGAAGCTCATGTGGGTCCACTCCTGTCAGTCATTGGCAACAGCCCAGGTTGTGGCAGAGCTCATGTGCCTCCACTACTGTCAATCATGGGCAATAGCCTGGGTTGTCTCGAAGCCCATGGGGGTCAACTCTTGTCGGTCATGGCAAACAGCCTGGGTTGTCGCAGAGCTCATGTGGGTCCCACTGCTGTCAGTTATGGGCAAATTCTCCATTAACTAGTACTCGCTAGTCGCTATGGTGATCGCACATTCTAATTTATTATTATCATCCATCAAAATCAGTTCATATGAACACTCACTAGAAACCATTCTATCATTTTATTGGTAGGGTTCAACCCAGAGTGGAAGTGCCAGATGGATTTTGAGGTGCAGGACCCAGAGCTGTCTCTGATGAGGTTCGAGGTGATGGACAAGGATGTATCGAGCAAGGACGATCTGATGGCTCAGTATTCACTGCCCGTCTCCTGTATGCAGCAAGGTTAGTAGCGGGGTGTCAGTGAAGAACTTACTTGCAATATAGCGGTTCAGGTGATGGTCAAGCAGAGAGGAACTCATGGGGACTGGTAAATATGGTTTTGGGTTGTGTTTATGAAAAGATCTTGGATTATTTTTACAAAGTGGTTGTGTTTTTTCATGACTACTATATACCCATCATTTTGCAGGTTTTATGAAGAATTCTAGATTTTGCAGATTAAGATTTGTTAATATAATTATCATAATTAACTTGAAATGTTCCACATCATCGTTTTACAATCTGGAGATGGCAACTGTCGCTTTGATATTTTTTTCACTGAAAATGACCACCAATGATTTGATATTTCTCTCCTCTCAAGGATATCAGCACATCACCCTTCGATCTCCGGAGGGCAATGAGCTGTCCTCCTCGACGCTCTTCATCAACGTATCAAAGAAACGAGAGAGTAGCAGCAACGGGGAGCAGGGACAGGCCGCCACGCAGGAACAGGAGTTCATTTCAGGGTGGTGATGTCATAGCTATAAATAGCCACCAATCAGGGACTGAAACCAACTCATTTCCCAGTGGATGTGGTAATTCTCGGTATTCATTGGATATTTCGCATGTTTTTTATGTCATTTTAGGTTTTTAACTGTGGAGAAGTTTTTTTTTTTAAACCAGTTGTGATGACATTTATAATTTTTACTGATTTTATTTATTTGAAAT
>JAUOBX010297719.1:0-11199 GCA_032360705.1 Eupentacta quinquesemita
CATAAAATAGTCACATACCAAATTTAAACTCGATCAGACCACGCAGTTGAACCTTGAACCTCGACCCCTATTGACCTCACCCAGAAACAATGGAGTTAATGTACTCATGATAAGGAACCAACTTCATTCATCCAAGTGAGTTAGCTCGGTGATCAGCCAGGCGTTACATACACACACTGTTTTGGTCGCATAGACTCGGCCAATGCATATATAAGACACACAAGGTACTGATGAATACTTTACCAAATTCATCAGTTGCTAACATTAAAATACAGCTGCTGTTCATTATAATTAGTGAATAATTATGACCATAAAGCCCCCTTCCCATTTGCACGCACTGAGATCCCCGCATTATTTGCGCACTAGTGCGTGTCAGTTCGTGGCAATCCGGGAAGAGTTCGTGACGTGTTCGGGGCCGGTCCAAAAGTGCGTGTCAAGAATTTCGAAATGTTCAGAATTTCAGCACGACAAAACACTCGAAATTTTGATGCGCAAACTATTCGTAAACTAGTCGTACCAGTGCGTGCCAGTGTGTGCCCATCAACCAGATAGCACGGACACGTTTAGTTCACGTTTGGTTCACGAATAGTTCCCGCATTGGCACGAATAGTTCCCACACCAGTCATGGCAGCAAGGCATGAACGTAACTGTGCATCGTGATCCCTTTCGTCTTTACCATGGCTTCATGTAAAAGTGCGTGCCAGTGCGTGAATAAGTCGTGAACTTGAAGCATTATAATTGGCTGGAGAGCGCACTCCACGCGCAGTCTGTTCGGCCAATCTATAAAGGCCCGTTTACACGATTAGATTAATCTGACCAGACAAGAAGTCAATCTCCCAATCACATGCAGTTTTGCTTGTTGGCTGCAGAGACGCGCGCGTAACTGTCAACGAGCGATGCCTTCTGTGATTGGACCAATGCAACAATCTGATCAGATAAATTTGATCGTGTAAACGTGGCTTTAGGCATATCAACATATTCTCACCTATAATGGTCTCAGCATGTACGTGTGACGTGAGTTATTTATATTGACGATTGCTTATTATATTCTAATAAGGCTATTTTCCTATGTCTGATATTTCTAGAATTTCTAACTATATCGCTGTGGAATAAATGAGTTTATTGATTATATTTGTGTTTTAACAAAATAATCTTCTTGACAATGTGGTTACTGAATAGCCCAATATTATAGTACCACTGGCTCTTGAGGCAAGCTTCATTATATTTACAGTTCCGGTTGTTCGCCGCTCCAACAAACAAAACTAACAATACTACCAAAAAGGGCATCCATCGTTTCACCTGTCAATGGTTCAATCTATTCCTGTTCCCTTCATCCAGCACATTGATCGTGGGATATTAGCTTTTGGGGGATTATTGAGGCTCATTCAATTCTTCACAAATTTTACGGTCTGCACCCCAAAAGCTGTGCACTTTGGAGGACTTCCGTTTCGGGACGCCCTTTCGAAACTTGGTTGTGTACATAGCCTCCCACTGTTGCCTTCAATAAAGAGCCAATACTGTACCCCAATATGGCTAATAAGCAATAGAGTATGGCAATAGCCTTGGATTGGTCTGCGGATTGACTGTATCATTCTTTATAGGGCTTCACATGAGGCAGAACGGTTTGTCCATATATTGTTGGTAACGGTTGGGTGATCACAAAGCACGTTCATTCACAAAAATTGCGATGATGATAGGATATATAACCCACTCATTGGAAGTACTTGTGTTCTTGCCATTCTTCTAAGTTTAACTTTAAAACTTTGATTCCCCTCTCCGGAGATCATATACGGTCCACATTGCCATCAGCCCCAAAAGTGCCACCCCTCTTTCCTTCCTCCTACATCAACCATTCTCCCAACCCAGAAATGTGACCCAGAGACCACTGATGAGGGTAGGGATATAGGCTTACTATCAGGGATGGACAACCCCCACACCCTCCCCAAAGAGAAAAATATCAACAAAATCAGGGCCAATTTCCTTGTATGTGCCTCCGATTGAGGTGATAAGAGTGTTTGCACAGTAAAGTATCTAGGTCCAAATCGTTGAATGCTATACAGCCTATACATGTGTCATATTGCAAACCGAGTCTGTATCAAGTTGATTTGCCGATGCAGTCGATGGGCAATCATGTTGATTGTAAACCCCCAGTAGCTAAAGTGCAGGGCTAATGTACTTTTTTCTGCCTACAGAATACTTAGTAGCAACGATTTGAAGACATTGCCCAGAAAGGCTTTTAAAGATCTAGGCACCCTACGAAGATTGTAAGTGTGTACATAGCAAACAAGCCCCCCTCCGTACACCCCCACTCCGACTCACCCACGGACCACACCCTGTTTTAGACCCACACTAAACCCAACACTTCCCATAATGTACCCCACGTACATGAGGTAGAAAGGAGACGCTTTGTAGCTGTAGCCCTTGTTCCCCCGTTGATATTTTTGTTTCGAAAGGTTTTCTTCCGACTCCACATAGCACTGTAGTACTTGTGTCATTCTGTTTATAGTGTGAACTTATTGCTCTCCTGGCTAAATTTGGTCATCCTGCATGTCTTCAAATAGCGGCCCGGACCTACCGTAATGTAGGAAATTAAAACTGAATGAATATAATGTCACTCTGATCCATATATTCTCTAACCCCTTTATAAAGAACCCTGCACCCCATCCCCCCAAAATAATGCCGTTAAAAATACTGGGTTGGCTACCTTATCATTCCTTATCATTTGTCTCATTTCGAGATACAAAAAGTCTGTCATGTTGAGTTTCCTGGCGATTATTTATAGAAAATTAGGAAAATTGCACCTGTTGAATCCTACTCTAGTGGAAAGTTCATAGTCCATAGATATGTTTTACACTGTTCTTGATTTATGATGACACACTTGGGGAGACCTGGCGATGGGAAATAGCACTCGAGAATGTAGAATTAGCACATGATACAAGTTTGCCAGGGGTAAACAGAACCCCAAATTGAACAATTATTTTTGCACGGATATATGAGTGATATCCACTTCCCCAAGAATAGATGAAATAAATGTCCTGCTTGTTTATCTATTCCTTGCCCTTCGTAGTCACTCTTTTGTTTCACTGCTTCCTCTGAGTCAATATTTCTGTACACATCCCCCGTTCTGGGATTTCAGCTAGGCTGCTCAAGTAAAACCTCTGTTTCAGTTTCATTATTTTAGATGTATGGTTTTAGTGTAGCAGCAATTATTCTTTGTTCGCATGCTGCTCGTCTGAGTAACGTTTTCTGTTTCAGGAATCTGAGCAAGAATAAGGTGATGTCGTTACCGAGGCAGGCCTTTAGGGGTCTGAACTCGATGAGGAATCTGTAAGTTGCTCCGGTGCAGTGCTCATTTCATCATGGTTGGCTGCTTGCTGATCAATGTACCCCTTGATCGATGCTTCTCAAAATACTCCATTTGCCATGGCCTTCATCCAGGGCCTGACGTTAACCCTTTCCCCACCTCTGAATACAATGACTGTAAGACCCAGTGTTAGCGCTAGGTTTCGACATTTGGGGGGGGGGGGAATTTCCGCCCCTCCCATAAATTTTTAGGTGGGAATTCCAGATTTTTAGGAGGATTTTCCACACTTTGAGAGAGAATCAGGATTGCAAATTCTAAAATTCCTGATAAATATGAACTTTTTCGACAATAATTGAACTTGTACTAGTTCTATGCATAATAGCTAATGACAGTTGGGCACCAGCAGTACTGTTTAGAGGTTGCTAGAATCGGGTATGACCCAAACAACAGGAAAGTAAAAAAAATATATATATATTTTTTTGGGGGGGGAAATCCCCCCAACTTTTTTTCCAATGCGGGATTGGCGCAAAAAGTGCCCAAAAGGCGCAAATGCGCTGCTTAGTGCCAACACTGGTGAGACCAGAGCCAAATTTCTGGTAAATTCTATGTTGACAGTGAAAATTTGAGGCAAATGATGTCCTGAAATAACTTGCCTTTTGATACCAAAATTCAGTTGCCCAAGAGCAAATTTGGGCAATTGAAATTTGACTGAACTCCAAAAATCTCTTGGTGATGATGTATGAGTGTTCAGTTCTTATGTTATAAATGAAATGATGTAATTGATTGCATGCGCTAGGTTTGTTATACATATTCGGCTCCACACAGAAAATATTGTGGTTGTTAACTTCACATCCTAAGAGTTAACGTTGTGCCCTGCCATCATGTGGTTTGCTGTATAAACCATTTACTGTTCACAATCATGGATCTTGATATATCTTTTATCATGCTATGCTCCAATCCCTGCCACAGTTATATTTGCCTGTCATATGGTGCGGTGTATTACCTTCAATGGGAAGGCAGGGAAGCATTGGAAATTGTCACAAAGGTGTGTTATAAACCAAATGAACTTGGTGACCTTGTTTGAAATTATTCCATAGAAACATAGGTTTTGGGTATAAATATGAAGAATTCATATATATATATATTCCATCCATTGGCCATACATTTGGAAGGGCTGCAAAGGAACTAACAGCTTCAAGGGTGTACTAAACTTGTGTAGGGGGCTGAGGTGACAGACTGATCTTGTGTCAACTAAGGTAACTCGGTGACCATGTTTGGAACTATTTCATAGAAACATACTGTAGGTTTTGGGTACAAATACAGATAATTTATCCACATATATTCCAACTAGTTGAGCTTTCACATCTGGGCAGTTTCCCTCCTTTCGGGTAGGCAGAGAGTAACTAACAGCTTGGAGGGTGTGAAATACCAAGCCTATATTGGTGTGCTGATGTGACAGAATGATCAGATGTCCGAACTAAGATAACTTGGTGACTGATGACCTAGTCTTGTGTTAAGACTTTGATATATTCATGATTTCCCGCTGGCTTTTATCCAGCATGCACAACAATTTCTGCAGTGCGCGACCATTATCAGTCACTATTACCACTACAGTCCGAATCCAAATTGTGATTCCGTTCCCATCATTGGGTGACGCCACTGATAGTAAAACCCCAGCCTTGAAATTCTGATTGTACCGATGAATGGTTGGACCGTAACAGTGTGTTACAACAAGCGACATTGAGGATTGCTGTTCAGCAGTTAGGCAAATGAAATATGGCTGTAAATAATCTCTGAAAAAATATTCTTTACGAATCGAAGAAGACGATGATACAGAAACCAGTTGGTGGCGCACTGCAGAAATAGAAGCCAGCAGGAAATTGGGAAGATATCATCGTCTTAACACAAGACTACTGATGACCATGCTCGAGATATTTTGTGAACAAACATTTTGGGTATTATATATTCTGGCTTTTACAGTTGAGCAGGCCCATTTGGGGTTTCACCAAGCTTCTGTTGAAGTGATAAGCAGAACTGCCAGGTGTCTGAACCAAGCTCTTCTGGTTTAACCAAATTAGATTTGAATTTCTGGGGCCGTATTCACAAAGATTTGTGTAAGTTTTCCATATGCAAGAAAAGTTACGGAGTTTGTACGCAAGTTCGTTAACTGTATTCACGGAACGTGCGTACGCAGTTCGCATGGGGATACGTATCCTAAGTAGTAATATTTTGCGTAGCCAATCATAACTCTTGTTGCGGAGGCACCAACTTTTCCGATGCGCGTGGGAAACGCGTCTGAAATATGTGGTTTCTTGGGCAACTCAACAATCAACGCGCGCTTACAGATGCACGTCAATTCAACCCAGCCACAACTTGAACATGCAACACCCAGCATGGAATCTGCAAGTCATGTTTATGGCCAGATCAACTTGACATCACACTGTACACTGGTTGGTCACTCTTCGTTGGTTCGTAAAACTGACAGGAACCTTCAAAGGAAATTTCAGCGGCTCGGATATAATAATGACATCACTGACAAGGAATTATTCAATTTTGTGAAGTATCCCATCACCATTTCCTCGGAATTGCTCAAGAAGTGTATGGATAGCGACATGAATTCGGTCGTTACGCCAGGTAATTTGTTTGCGTGAAGTTACACACAAAATTACGCTACGCAAAGCTCTGTGAATACCACATTTCGTAAGATACACATCGTAAGTGGACTTACGCACAAAATCTTGTGTGAGTTTCTTTCATGAATACGGCCCCCGGTGCCTAAATTGATTTTGATCTAACTTAAGCTAGTTCTGCAGACAGTGCCTAGCTGCAGAGCTCATGGTCCCAACATCTTGGCTCTCTGCCTACCTGCGGTTTGTGTCTGGATGTCGGAGCCAGTGCTGCCTGGATAGCAGTTTTCCTTCCCTGGTGCTTACACCAGGTACTCATCACAGCTGAGTGGGCTGTGATACACTAGCTATAGCAGCCAGAAATGAACTCGGCGAGTCTCCACCTAACCAAACTCTCCCGAATACTCAGGCTACCTGTCAAGTTACATTTTGGAGCATGGTTGGTTGGCCAAGGCTTCTTGTACCTATTGCCATTCCCCACTCCTTCCTTATTTGATGTTACACCGCATTTTGATTTCTGACTGATATTTTCCACACAGCCCCCCTTCTTCCTCACACAATGGACCCTCATTCCGGAGCTTTCTGCTAATGGATGCTTGTGGGGAAAATGCAAGCCATTCACAGAAAGTTTCTAAATCCCATCTATTTATTGGAATTATTCACAATGCATCCTATGTATAGATTCCATGTGACCATGTCTGCCCGTCCATATCCACTGCTCGTCGTCAGTCACATTTTTCCAGGCGCTTTTACACTATCTGTAAATATACTTGCGGTATGGATGTTAAAATACTGGGCATGCAGCCTAACTCATTCCTAATGGTGCACTCATTAGTCTGTCCAATATCATCTAATAACCTAATCATGGAGCTACTAAATTTTAATTGGCCTCTATTTGATGGGGGCTGATGAGATTATGGTATGGAAAATTTGGAGTTCTGGGCATATATGGAATGCATAGAGTTTCGCAGTAAATTGGATTCTATGAGTAAATTTCTTTCAATTTGAAGGCCGGTAAAACCATTTGGTTAATATTTCCCTCTTAGATTCAGTGGATTATCGAAGGTCAAGTGTATGTAGGTCTGTTTGTCCATGCAGGACTGATCTGCACAAGGAAGAAAATAGATTTCATTTGAACAGTGGAACTCTTCCAAACAGTAAGATGGGCCATATTCAGTTTGAAGGTTTATGAAGATAAATTTAATATCTTGATCAGTTGTTTCTTGGAGGAGTACATGTTGCATAATTATATATTTCATAAAATTGATAAATAATAGTGGCCAGTGGGTATAGGCCTACTTGTAATAACTATACAGTATTTGGCGAAAAATTGTTTTCTTCTCCTTCAAAATTATGTGTGCAATTTCAGTTTATCATGCCTTTTACTGTGTATATTGAGAATTATTTGAACACAGGCAGGACAATCTGGAATTTCCATCGAAAAAGTATCAGATTACTCCAGGCTTTGTAATTTCCTGTCTAGCACATTACTCAGGACCTGATAATGAATGCTTCATTTGCTGCCCATCAGGAGACATTTCTATTACCCCTCTGGAGAATATGGCAATAGAGTGGGTGTATTTTTGAGAGGAGATAGAAGCTGACAATAAAATTATATATGCAATCATTCAAAGAAATGGTGAAGAAATGTTGTAGTCAGGAAATCTGCACACTGTACATATTTTTGGATAATGGAAGTGTGCTTCCTTCCGCGCTTAGGGTGTGCTAAGTCAATTTCTTCCAATGTTTTAACAATTTCGTATATTTTTCTTCTCTTAGGAGGTTGGATGGCAACAGGATAATCTGCATCATGGAAGGAAGTTTCCGGCCGCTCAGAATGCTAGAATCATTGTATGTACCAACAAACAGATTGAGAATGTTGATGTTTAAATTTAATTTACTTACCAGGGAATTTTAGGCAGTCCCAGTCAGAATGCTGTGACAATCAAGCAAATAATTAATAACAATGATTGATAACATTATTGTCTGATTCATGTAGAGGCACATTATTCAGTAAGTTTTTTACTGGTTGTTCTATAATTGTCATAATATTGCTTTAGTGTCGGCCAAACTGTGACTGCAAGGTCCTAATTAGGCATGGGTGGGGATCTTGGAGGGTGGGGGAAAAAGGGGGGGGGGGTGGTGCCCCGCCCCAATATTTGGAAAGTCCCCATTGACTTTCGATTTTCCACACAGTAACTTTTCGAAAAGAGCTGATGTTCCCACCTCCCCCCAGTATTTTGAGGGAATCGCTGCTCTTGTAATTAGGTGTTAAGACATTATCTATGTTACTGGATATAACAATTCGACATTGATATTGTTAATTGAGATCTAGAGTACATATCTTAGCCACTGAAATAGCTCCAAACTTAGCTCCAAACAGGGCACAACCAATTTTGAAACATAGAGGAATATATGAGGCTCATAAAAGTTTCGACCTTTTAACAGGCTTTTAATTCACAATTTGGGTACTCCGTAATTCCCCTATTCCCCATAGATCCTATCTTATCCTTGCAACTGTTCATTAAAGTACTTCCCTGTCATTCATAATACAACAATGTTTTGTGTATCATGACATCTGGTTTGAATTATTACGAATGGAAACCATCGCCTTCACTCTGAAAGCTTTCGATACAGCAATTAAAATTATGAAATATTTCAGTGGAACGTTTTCAAAAGAGTTGACCATAAAGAATCACCATTAATTTCTGCATTAATGTACTACTTGGCTCTGTGGCTGTGCTCAATTGAAGAAACTGAATAATCATTCAACAATAGAATAATCAATTAGGAATATTGAGCTCCGAACATTTAAGAACTGTAAAATAAGCAATGTTCTCACCAACATTTCCTTTGCTGACCAGTTTCTAGCCCACACACTGCTGAACTAAAACAGACAAGGCTCAGCCAGTTAGCCTCATAATATTACGTATGCGCAGGATCAAGATGTGCGAGGGCAGCATTTTCCTGGAAATATTGGGTGGACATGGACTATTCTTCAAGAAGTTGCTGTGTGAAGAATCAAAGTTTACCATTTCTGTTTCTCGACAGGGCCCTCAATGACAACAACCTCACAACATTGTCCAGTAGCAGCTTTACTCATATGAGTTTCCTGAAGAACCTGTGAGTAGCACATTTTCTGATCCATGGTGCATTCCCCCAGAATATTCCTTTCCTTATGCATACAAAACCTTATACATATCATTTCCCTATCCATTTCTATACTTCCCTGTGTTGATAGATCTCAAGTATATTATGTTCCAACCCCTAAAGCATGAACGAAACAGGTTTTCAATCCTAACGAAGATGCCTGAAATCATGGGAAAATCATGAAATTTCCTTAGCCAAGGAGACAAAGTCTCATTGAGTGTCCAAACAGGGAGAGATGTAATAACTTTCCTATTGCCCGGACTGGTAATAGATTCCATCATGGAAAAATCTTCGAATACTGGGAAGCCTGAAGGATGGCTAGCCAAAGAAGTATAAATGGTTGTTCTTGGCTAAGTGCACTCTTATCATGTATAATTTGATGTCCCTTCAGATGTGTTCATGGTGAAGGTAAGTCTACCAATACCTGCCATCGTGAAGGGAAATGTCTCTTTCAGCAGGTAAGAGAGATGGCAGAAATTTTGCACCACACAAGGTCAAGCGTCACTGTTTCTATATTCAGCCCACATTTTTTGGCAGCTTTACAGCTCCAGTTTGACATTTTTTCACACGGCCAGGGAAAACTTGTTTGCTGTCGCTCACACGAGTGAGTGACGTTTTGTCGCTATGACGCGCAGGGTCCCCCGACGGGGGTATTCGTCCCGATCAAGGACTGCCTGACATAAAACTTGATTGACTGTGGAGCTGTGAGCTTCCACTTTGTGGGGCAATAGCCGTTCAACAAAAGAGTAATTCTAAGCGATTCATTAGCACGCAAGCTGGAGCCCTTTGTGAGCGTACCAAATTCCCGAAGCTCATGGTGTTACACCTTTGAGGAATGTCGGATCTTTTGCAACCCTGGTCTCTAAGCACTGTGAGGCTGCGTGAAGCGGGGGTAGACTAAAGTCTGTGGTCGTCGAAGCACGTACCCCACTCGGGGATGTCGAATCCATTGCATGGAGCGGATATTATTGTCACTCTTCCTGTGGGTGTGAAGTTGGCATGTGTTCATTAGACAATTCTCAGCATGTTAATTGGAGTAACTTGGTATGATGTCAGAGATGGACAATGGATTGAAATGTCTAATTATCGGGCTTCTATGCTGGAACTGTTATGGCCTGCTGTTGGTAGGGGGAGTGTTGGCTTCCTGATTATTTATTGGATTTGCCATTCATAGGTATCAATTATCCAACCTAAATTATGGAATGTTGCATAAAAAAAAAATCCGAATTTAATTCTTGCAGATTGAAAGAAACCCAAAGCTTTGGAAAATGTGTGTATTTAACTAAATGGGACTGAAATATATGGGCTCCATTGTTTGTTTGTGGTTTGAGAAAAATATTCACCCCTTCCCCGAAATATGGATGTTTTAAAGTGGAAGAATGGGGAACTGGGGTTGCCAACCACCAGATGTTAGTCAGATTGACAGATATTTAAAGGGCTCTCACATGGGTGCAGGGTCGACTTGGGTCAAATAAGTAATAATCTATTCATAGTTCATATTGATTCTTGAACCCATATTTTTTTGTTGAGTGTGATTTGCCATATATATATATTTTTTCCTCCAATATGGTGGCACAGCCCTGGAGGGGATAATATGGTAGGCCCTTGTATCAGAAACTGTGGTATATAGCTTTCATTGTGTTCAACTTCCCTCTCCTGGAAGAGGGGCCAGCTTTCTGATCCAGGCCTCTTGGTTTATTTGTCGCTTGTTTGTGTGTTCAGAGTTTTGTGGCTGAATGAACAGCCTATTGTGCTACCGATGTACTATTGAAGGTCATATATTCCATTATGTGGCCCAGACTACACTAGGGGCTAATGACATTGCCATCACTGCCATGGATTGACTTGTGACTCAGCCGGAATAGGTTGACATGGCTTTTACAGCTTGGGAAATGTGGCTGGTTCGTCTTCAATTCATTCCCAGATGAGAATAATCTCTCTTTGCTGAACATATGCCATCCGAGGTATACTTGCCATTTGGAGTATACTTAGGAAGGTGTCTTAATAAAGGAGTCGTATGAGACAGACGTGGCAGTGTTGACGCTAAGCAGCGCATTTGCGGGATTCCCGCACTTTTCGCGCCAATCCCGCCTTGGGAAAAAAGTTGGGGGGGATTTT
>JAUOBX010297830.1:0-11195 GCA_032360705.1 Eupentacta quinquesemita
GTTCCCTGCCCGTTGTACTTTCCTAACTCCCATCCTCATTCTCTCTCCTTCAACCTTCCTCCCCTTTAGTCGCCTTTCACGACAGGCAGGGAATACCGCGGGATTATTTTAAAAGCCCCCAACCCGCAGGGGTATTATTATTATTACTATTACCTTATTATTATTACTATTACTATTACTCTTATTATTATTATTAATATTACTCTTATTACTCTTATTACTACTACTACTATTACTCTTATTATTATTACTATTATTACCATTACTCCTCCCCTTCCTCCCCTTTAGTCGCCTTTTACGACAGGCAGGGAATACCACGGGATTATTCTAAAAGCCCCCAACCCGCAGGGGTATTATTATTATTACTATTATTATTATTACTATTATTATTACTATTATTATTACTATTATTACTACTATTACTATTATTATTATTATTACTATTACTATTATTACTATTACTATTACTATTATTATTACTATTATTACTATCATTATTTCGGTATTTGATCAGAATGCTTGAGAATGTATTTTGGGGAGGTAATTTATCTTGAATGCATGACACCTTCGCAAACCTTCGACAGGTCATGGACCAAGGCAATGGCCTCGCAGAATGACCGCAGTGGAGGGGTCAATACACGCAGACAGCAACATACAAATCACTGTCTCCTCATTTTGAGCCATGGGGATGAAGCACCTTGCTCAAGGTTCAAACGCGGACATGAATCTTTAACCTCTGGAATACCAGCTCAACGCTTGAAGCTCGATGCTTCTCTATGTTCAGTATTTAATCTTGAATGCATAGGCACCTATCTCCTCTGATCCGTTATCCTCGCATATTTTTCACCTTCATGTCATATTCTGTTTTATGTATGGGTACAGTTATCTCAATGGTTAAGATTCCCCAGTTTTATCAAATCATTGCAATACAACAAGGTATTAGTATCATTTATTTTAGCCATTTATTGAGCCGACCATCTTAGTCAAGAGGGGGGCACTGTATCCACTATAGAGTTCCGTTTCACCATATTATGGGTCCAACTTGGTTGATTTAGGAGCAATGAGACCTGTGCTTCGGGACTACTATATATATCACTGGTACTTCTCAAACCCGCATTATACACTGCCTATATTTTGCGGTACATGAATGCCACATCGAATCGTTTCTGCCACATTGTCTCCCGAGCGACACTGCAGTAAAGCAGTGACAAGGCATCACTATGCGAGCTCACAACTGGTCCGATATACACTTCGGAAGAGTGAAGCAACCAAGGGGAAGTATCTTGGCTGGAGCCTGGAGGGCTCAACACGGACCATTATATACTACCATGGTCACTAACAAATTTGTCCCCATATTCCAAGCTAATAATCAAATTATACCCAAATTGATAATACTTATCTTTTGGATCGCTGCTGCCTGGTTATCATCCTCATCTACCCAGTCGTGTCGAAGTGACACAGTCTATTGTGTCTTGGTCATCACCTTTTTAGTAGTGTTAACTGTCACATGTTCGTGGTTGTGTTTTGTAGATCCCGAATAGGCCTAATCTGCTGGAACGTAAGATCGGTAATTGATTCACAACCTACATCAATACATTATTATGAGGAAGTCCGTGTTGACCAGCTGACAGTCCATGTGTAGATTCAGCTAGTTTGTGTCCTCTCGAAGTGAATATAGGAATGCACATCTAGTAGACTAGCGAGTTGATGCTCCTTATGTATGGTTCACTTGCTGGAGATGAGTACCGATCACATACATGCTGAAGCCTGCAAGGGTGCATACCTGGTGCATACCTGCACTCGACTGTTGTGAACTCCTTGACAGTTCAAGCACTAAGGCAATGCCTCAGTAGCGTGACCTCGATGTGGAGGAGGATGTCATTACCCGCAGACGGCAACATATAAATCAGTTTCCTCACTGTGAGCAATCGAGATCAAACACCTTGCTCGAGGGTGAACCGGTAACCTCTGAATTACCAGCTTAACCCTGTGGCCAACAAGGCGGGCATGCTCTACGATGTATGCATCATCTGTTGGATAATCTGCAACGAGAAGAAAAACATTATGTGAATAAGTCTGGCTTCTAAAGTTTCTAAATATTTATTATGTGTTGGCGAGGGGATTTCGTCAGCTGAAAACCAGCTGAGGGTTTGTTGGAGGCAAGCTTGCCCGAGAGAAGACCCACTGGCCACAGAATTGTTTCCACTGTAAAAGGAAAGCTATATGATCTGTATGATGAGAAACCAGGTCTCATTGCATATGTTTGTTGCCTGGATAAGGGTATCAGCATCAACCATTGTCATGTCTATTTTGCACTTCTCCCTTTAGTTGAATGCAACAGATGGGACATTTGCCACCATTGAGAATCTCTCTTAAAAAAATGTTTTGGGTAAATTCAGAGTTCCTAGTTTTCATCTAAACGCTTTGGGCAAGCTCATACTTGAGATGAGCATCCGAAGTAAAACAGCACTGGACTCTTTCAAAATTGCTTTGAAGACACATCTTTTTGTAAACTGTTTTTGTTAATTAATTATTGTTGAGCGCTTTGAGATTGTCTTTGTAAGTCGCTATTTGAATCACATGTATTGTTATTATTATTATTGCGACGTAGTGTTGATGTATGTAATAAAACAATTAACATACTTTGGCTAACGAAACAACTTTTCTGTACGAAAGCCCTCCGAAACTTCAGTTTTGACCTATGAAATATGTTACCATCCTATAGAAACATGATACTGAAATACCGAATACGCCAACTTACAATGTCATATGACGCCACTGTGACGTACAAATGACGTATTTGCCAGAAAATCACGTATTATGATCTATTAGGATTGGAGCTAATATATCATTGTCAAATGAAATTAGGCAGATGTAATTTCTAAACAGAATCCTAACCAAATCAGGACCTCCACGAATAAAAAACAACATTGAATTATGACAGCAACCGATGGACGACCATGAGGGTATACCGAGTGTGCATGCAACCATCAAAAGTTAGTTTTGGGGTAAGGGGTGCGTTTCCTTCGTTTCTGTCCGAGACAATGTCCATCCAGGGGAAGGGCCACGCGAAGGTTGCGGTGGGGTGTAGGGATTTGTAGAATTCACCAACTAGTGATTAAGCCATTGCGATGTAGGCCTATATATACTTGAAATACCAGGCGGCATCCTTATGTTTCGTGGAGTTGGCTTCGTAAACGTTTGGATTAGAATTCTCGAGATCATACAACAACTAACCAGTGCAACATGTAATTGGCTTGATTAAAGACGGCCTATTCGTTTTGGCTTCTGGGACATCCACTCGCTCCATGAGGATGTTCCCCAACAGTATTGGTGTGTGCTACTATTTCCGCTTGCGAGTCAAAGATCATTTTATAGGATTCCGATGCCTCCACTGACACTTGAGTGGATAGTTAGGAGTCGTGTCGTGGTCTCCATGAAACGGAGGTTCGCTTTGTTAGCAGTCCTTCTCACCTTCGCTATATGAGTTGCGATCTTATGTTTGCCGACATATGGAAGTTGTACTTGGTATTCCAATGATGGCGTCACTGTTGGGGAAATAATTAAGAGACTCATGCATTAAACCCTACTAAGGAGGACTGCTGGGGGAACACCCAGAGATGCCGTTGACTACATCAGATGGAGTCACGACCGTCAGGCTAGACTGGTAGGGAGTGCAACCTTGTAGAAAGCTTTGGCGCATGGCCCTGAAGCCAGTGCTCCGTAATAGGGAAGGACAGGTTCGGTATATCATCTCTGCAAGTCGGTGGATAGCGCCTGGCTGCAGAGCCTCACAAGACATCACGGACCACTGAGGCATTGATGAGTGAATCAGACTTAGCGGAATTTTGTACGATGCTGATCGTCCTAGCACGAACATTTGGGTGGATGTTACTGCATTCCTGGTGGCTGAGACACCTGTAAGAACTTCTAACATAGGCCACTTGTGATCGTATTATGGCACTTCGTGCCATGTCTAAGTTTGGTTGAGGCTTTCCTGTAGCCTATATGGACTCGCACAAAGCTTTCGATTGCGTGTGCAGATTACTCTCTGGAGAATACTTTTATAGCGCGGTGTTCCACGATATCTTGACCATCACTGTCGTCAGTGATTCAGTAGTGAGAGCGCTCGGAAGTGTACTGGTAGTCTCCACTTTCATGTTGGTAGGCAGGGTTCGCAGTAGCTCCCACACTAACTTCCAGATTTGAATTTCGCTGATGATGATGCTTTCATCTCCCTTGTGGATTCTCTAGTGGATGTCATTCAAACACTCAGGCTTACTTAGTCAGGGCTAACCCATTGGGGTTTCTAACTCATATTTGTCGATCAGAAGTCTACCCGTTGAGATAACCTGACCCAATCGTGTCAGGCTGTTGTTACTTCTAGCCTCTCCTCTCTATAAAACGTTATGCCCGAGTACCAAAGAAAATCATGGTGACGTCATATGACATTGTAAATGTGCCCGTTTGGTATTTTGGAATCATGTTCCTGTATGATATTAATATATTCCATGGCTAAAAATGTAGGCTTCGGCCCATTTTCAGTACATTGTAGGGCACTGAAGTTTGCTGAGGTATATTGATGCTTTGCTCATATGTCATTACCACGTGACAATGACGTAATGGGATATGGTAGAATGGCTTATTTGGTATGTTCGTATCATCTTACCAAATGTGATTTATTGGCTCAAAATTTAGGCGTTCGGCCGTTCTCAGAAGCCTACACTGTCGGGCACTGCTGCTTCTTTTTTGGGGGGGAGGGGTATCTTTTGTCATATATTGACTCGACTATATATATCTAGAAATGATGCAGAGCACAACCCGCCTCTCACATGCGTTACAACATTGCCGATAACTATGGTGTATCCCTATCAAATGAAATCATAACACTTCGTAGAACACCTAATTATATATGTTCATATCCTCTCATTATACAGTTCTTGTAACATGTTATTGCATTAAGGTACTCCAAATTCTGTTGTTGGTGTTTTAAAAAACAGATAATTGAGGTTCCCATCACGTGCAATAGCTCATATTATTCCAGTCGCTAAAGCTGAAACCCGTTTCATTTAACAACTTTAAATGAAATACTTGATTTCAACTCGTACTATATACGAACCATTCCACCGAATGAAAAAATCAGTATCTTCAGAAAATGTCGTGATATGTAACACTTACACGTAGGCTATCACTGATATTTGTCACTTCATTCATACTCCAACAGTCGTGGTGAAGAAAAACGCCTGAACGTCTTAATGGAACACCAAACATCACATGTAGCTCCTAGAAGTGAGTGGGTTGGATTGGATATTATGCGCTAATTCAACCTCGTCGTATATTAGTGAATATCACCTAAATGAGAATTGTGCTGTTCCTTGACACACTTAGAACCAGGGATTTCAAGAACACCGAGTCGGGTTTATTTAGTACGGGTTTCTGACTTCATACTGATACTTGTGTGCCGTCGGACGATGATTTGTTTCCAACCAGTGATGGTTAAAGGTGAATTTGGTAACGCGATATTGTAATAATCTCCCTCTCCAACGATCAGTGTCCACCTTCGGGAATAGCGAGACACGTATAGAATCCGAAAGTTCATTCTGTACAAAAGTCGCAAATGGGTTGGGTTAGATACGCTAGTCCATTCTCGTCGTTTATCAGTGAACATCAACTGAATGAGAAGTGTGCAGTTCCCTGACAAACTCAACCCCAGGGAATTTAGGCACACCGACTCAACGAGACGGGTTTAATTAGTACGGTTTCTGACTTCGTACTGATACTTGTGTGCCATCAGGCGCTCATTTGTTTCCAGCCAGTGGTGGTTATATAGGTGAATTTGGTAACGTGATATTTTAATCATTCCCCTCTGCAACGATCAGTGTCCACCTCCGGGAATAGCGAGACACGTATAGAATCCGAAAGTACATTCTGTACAAAGGTCGCAAACAAGAACTTTTCTGTACTGAGCCAAACATGTTCAGCAAAATAATAAAATATCTGCTTCATCTATTTCGTTTAGAAAAGTTATACGCATGTATGTATATTGTTTGTTCATTTGTTACTGGCTGATGAGGTGAACCACAGGTAGGCCTATATAAATTAGCCAAACTGAACAATACCCTGCTAAGTGCACATTAACCCAAGGCCAGAGATATGATATCAATATCGATATGTACTGTCGAATATTTTCAGTGGTTGTTATAAAATATTAGTAGGCCTGAACCACATGTCACCTAACTGCACAAGTTGATATACAATCGCCTCATGCGCTTAACCCCAACTATCGTGGAGCCTGGCGTGGGAGCACTACGTCAGATGACCTGACAACTCCTCCTTCACTTCCTCCTGTCCCCTGCCTTGCTCAGGGCACCCGGCAGACAATACAATGCATAGGATCAGACTACCATATCGCTGCTCTTCATGCATCACCGGCCCAGTCGTCTTGCTCCATATGGCAGTTGTATGTATAAATGAAAACTCGAGGAGTAGGCCTATACTCCTCGAGTTTTCATTCAGCCATATACAAAACATGTATGATAATACTATTCATTTTGGAGGCAAAATTGGTATACCCATTCCTCAATGTCGAAAGTAATTTTACCACGCAAATTATGTAATTTCCTCTATAAAGTATATCGTGTATAATTAACGTTATGGATCGTTGCTTGTCGTAACGTCGTATAGACCAAATGCTAATTATAACTCTGTCCGTTACGTGGGGTAGGTTTAGTTTCACGTGCTGGCTTATCCTCGTCGGAGAATATCACCTTGATGAAAATGACGGTTCTCTGACAAATTTCACCCCAGGCGAATCAGGCGCTTCAACCGATTAGAAACGTACGAATGCCTGATATCAGACTGATATGATGGTACTTGTATCGGCGCTGTCAGATTATCACCCGGAGATGATACTATTCGCATATATCCATCCATTCACTCATTTACTTATGCAATTCGCAATTGCAGTTACTTGACAAACTACAAGAAAAAGTTTCTCTATCTCAACAAAAATCATTTTCAATTCATAACCAATAAGGTCAACCCAAATTTCAGTGAATGAGATGCAAGTAGCGGCATATCATGTGATCTTTTAACAATAATTTTAAAAATTGTGCGTGCATGATGTACTCGCGTTACTGAACACGAGTGCTACGCACGACTGGCGGTGAACAGGCATCGTCAAGAATTGCATAGGTAAGGATATTTCTATGCGTTGTGTAATGTATTCTGCTACTACCCTCACCTGATCTTAATGATAATCAGTTTGACTGTATTAGATGCGCCTACCATAGTGTTGTTAGGAAGAATGTTCATATTGTAGGCGTGAGACAGTTCAGAGTGAACATGATAATAACAAATGACAAATCCTGCCCTAGGGAATCGGGCGCTGCAACTGATTAGAACCGTACGACTTCAGACTGATATCTGTATAGGTGTTATTAGGTTGTCACCTGAGTATGACACTATGCGATTTCAGTGATCATTCATTCATGCAATTTGCAATCTCAGTTGGACCTACTTGACACACTATAACCAAAATTTCCTCTATTTCAAGTGAAATAAGTAAATACTGGGAGGCGATGCTTAGACTACGATTTTTAACAACCAGCATCGATAATGTTGTTGTATTGTAATCTCCAAAGCCTGCTCCTTTCCATTCACTAGTTATGTTTACGAAGTTTTCATACTATTAAGGGCCGGTCACACTGCAACGATATCGTATAGTGCAACGATCCGATTTTTTCGATTGTTGGCTTACGAATGACAGTCTCTTTTCATTATGGCGGAAATACCCAGCGACAATGATAAAGGACCTCATTCGCTATGTGTGTAACCAATTCGATGTGGAATCGCCCATTCCCAACTCGAGATATTCACCCAGCTTCTTTTTATCGGAGAGCTATCCGATTTATCGTCCGATTTTCATCATTTTTCGATATAACGTCACATTAGATTGGAGCTGACCAAGAGCCTCCAGACTGAGGAAAGGTATTTAGGTGTTGTATCAGCCTGTATGAACCTCAGTACCGCATTCCTTGGTAGTTAGCCTAAAATCGAGAAATCGTGTAGCAATCCGATAAAAAAATCGTTACAGTGTGACCGGGCCTTAAACTGACGGGACCTAATGGGACATCACGGGAAGAACGATGTGTGCGTATTAGATCTGATCACCTCAGCCGGTAGAGCACAGAAGATTGCCAGTTCAAATCCCAGCCGACTGGGGGATCCCATTGCGCCCTCAGCAAGCAATGCGCTCATCACCATTGCCTCGTCCCACCCAGGCGCTATTGGGGACTTATGAGGAGATCAAGTACAATATGCGCATATTGGCAACAAATTAGGCCAATAAGTGTCCACACCAACACATACACTCTATTAACATACCTGTACCACAACGACTACAATGATCTACTATGCAAGGAATCAATGATGTAGGCATAGACAATAATGAGTAGGCCTAGGATGATCATGTACAGGCTGCATTATGCTCCTTTAAATCTCATACCCCGGCCCACAGGCTCATTCTTCATCTGTATTCCTAAGTTGTATCATCCTACCCAAAAGTGAGCACGAAATTCCAGATCCGCTTTATGATTAAGTTGGAGGCTTAGCAAAAATTCCGAAAAAGAGTCCTGAGACTAAACCTCGGATCCCGTCAAAACTGAAGATGGAAAGTTGGTGTCGTTGACCCCCACTTCATCTTGACTCACTTCATGTCAGGCCCCCTCTCAGATCAAACACGATATCCCCGTCTCTTCGGGGATAGGGTAGAAGTTGTAAATGCCCCGTTATATTTCAACTATTAGCACTCTACTCATGCATCCTTGGCTATACTTTGTGCCTGAATCCAACATAGAGTCAGTGCTCAATCTGGACAGCAATCCGGCGGTTGCCAGTCTATCAGCACCTCGAGTCAGCACCTCGGCCGGTTTTTATGTGATCATGACTGAGCAAACTGTTGACAACATGTTGAACTGATCAAAATAGGTTGAGAAGCACGACTGGGTTCCTCCCAGCTATTCCCGACATTTCGTTCTCACGCTATTGCTAAAAAAAACTAGCATTCACAGTTTCTGACCCCTAAGTTACATACAATGACCTCGGGTCGCATTGATGTTTTGAAAATGTCCCCTGCTCGACACATAGCCACTCCCGAAATATCGACTATGTGGGACCTTGCCTTCAGGAGAACAGTGTTCGCAGTTTCAGCAGTTTTTTTTACCACAAATCCCCAATGTGTCCTCAAATGTCCTAGGATAGAATGATAGATAGCATTGATGAAGTGACCCTCTGCCCGACACACAACTACTCCCAAAAGATCAACCATGTGTGACCCTGCTTTCAGGAGTCATCGATGTTTTAAACTTTTGGGATGTGATTGATATTCATGGGTTGGTTCTCGTCGTAGGTTATATTTGCTTTTTATTAAATGGCTGATGCTAACACCCATTGCAGTTTCGGTTGAGAACGTTCACGCAGATCAGGAGTTGCTAGTGCGTAATAGCTATCTAGACAACTGGTACAGTTGTCTATAGATTTCATTGTTGTGATAATTAATTCATACCTGGATGACCGATAACTTTCATCAAGTACGTAATAGCAAACTTTTTCTGACGCCCTGGTAAATCTAACGGACTATTTTATGGTATCTAACATTTCAGACGTCGGTTTAGGAACTCGTGATTTGTAATTTGTCATATGTAGCCGAATCGCCACAAACACCCCAGAATATGTCCACGTTGATCTTTGTCAACATTTCAGTCGTAATGTTATTCCACAACGGGTTTCATATGGCGAAAATATCATGAACAATTATCGGCGGCGCTTCTCAAGTAGGCTTTTGGGATTTGATTGATATTCATTGGTTGGTTCTCGTCGTAGGCTATATCCAGTGGTCACTAGAACAAGTCACAGCCCCTAACGGTGGGCTACAGGGGAAACATTGGCAGCAGCTAAATCAGCCCAGGTAACAGTTGTTCTCGTGTTTCTCGCAGTTTTCTAAATTTCACCGGGCTAGAGTGTGGTAATGGAGGATACCTCGCCCAATGATACACCGGGGCCGGACTCGAACAGATATTTGTACCATAGATCTGTCTAAAACATCACCGCTAGGATATCACGGCCCTGTATATTGTACGCAAATTTATTTGAGAACGCAAATGGTATACCTAACTGTTCTTATCTATACGTATGAACGTATATTCTCATGTGTATAGGCTTATACTTGGCGTTTGGAGCGATGACTCGTACTAATCGGGCGATTGATACTCAAATTGATTAAGTTCATACCTTATCTTGTAAACACATACGAAGTCCAACATACGTCCTATACCTGCATGCGAACCCTCTCCCATACAAAGGTCATTCATTACATTGTTACCGAGTAGGCTTTAAGTGCCTTTTTATTGGAACATGTGTTTGTTCGCGGACACAATGGGTGATTAATTGTTTTCTGCATCGTGGATAGATAGCATGGTTCACACTGTATTATATTGGTTTTTGCAGCAAGCAACCTAATTCGATGTGGGTTTGTCGGCTTCATTGGTTTCCTGTAAGACAACGCATCTCATAAATGTAGGCAATGAAATTGCCCGTTCCTACCTATATATTTTGCGAAAGATTTATCCAGCAAGAAATCAGAGGTCGAGTTCCACTAAGTCTTTACTTGTCCCCATTTCTACTAAGTTCTATTTGTCACTCGATCATTCCAACACATCTTCCCGTTTCTTTGGCACAATCCGCCAGCCTCACGTGAAACGTGCATTGTCCGTCCAACCATACAAATCTACTCTTATAAGACCCATTCTCGTTATAGGCCTATACATTGTTGAAAAGTGTTTAGAAAGTGAGGTCAAATATGTGTTTAGCAACGTCATGTTTAGAATATTGTTTGAAGGTGTTTATGAGATGAACACCAGTGTTTTGACATCTGACACGTGATGTTCAGCTTCTGAGCATGTTTACGCAGTGGGTTAAAAATGTGTAAAGAGGAGTGGTTGAACTCTAAACACGGTTTTAACAGTGATAGATGTTCTTCTTGTTCGTCAGTTGTAGTCCTATTCGTCATAGCGCACTCTTACGTAACTGTAAATTGCGCTCTATAAAAACTGTATTATGATTAATTTACTGTTAATTAGGACCATAGTAATTCTCATAAGTTCAAACGGTCAATGGTCAAATCGTGCGATTTTGTA
>JAUOBX010297941.1:0-11194 GCA_032360705.1 Eupentacta quinquesemita
GGAATGTTCGGCCCAGGGTCCCACGCAGGCCCCAAGGCCTATTTTATGACACTACACACAATGGTGCCTGGAAAGCCTCTCCTCTTACAAGCTTCAATCAGCCCTACATGTATTGGTCCTCGGGTTTCAGACCATTGGGAGGGGGAGTTTGCACATTTCTGGCCCAAGGCTCAGTGTGGGACCCAGGGCTCTCCATTTGAAATGACGGTCATGATGTTGCTGTTATAACCATACCTTTGAGATGTTCACAATTGTTTGGTCCACAGTCCTAAATGCCAAATCAATGTTTGTTCAATCAGTCACTCCTCATCAGACTGCACTAGTGACACAAATGTACACGTACCAGGTGAGCTGCTGTGCCATTGGCACTCTTGTTTGTTCACATCGCAGTGTTAATCATATGTATACCCAAATACATGAAGTGTTTTCGAGGATATTATGTTTTGGGGTATGTGTTCAGAGCTGGCGGCGGAGAGTTTAGGCATTGGCGCAATAAATCCCCAACGCTTTGTGTCTGATTTATACGTAGCTTGGTGCACATGTTCGCTCTAACAAATCTTGAATATGTTTGGATGGGGAAACTGCTGCATGACTGCCCCCAATTTGCAGGTTTCATGCTAATCCATCAAGTAAGTTTGGTCCATACAAAACTTGGTGCGTGTGGACTGGTTTTAGTCTGGAAAAACATGGTATTCATTTCTGGGTCACCGGAGGCCAAATTTGCAAATATCATGTGATTTTCCTCACTTTTTCAGATCTGACCATTTTTCGATGAAGTAGACTCCCCTTGTTACCTACCCTAGTGGAAGCCGGCCATTATGAAGTTATCAGACGTATATTTTGCATAATTCATTAGGGGATGAACACGTCAGTGGTTTACTCATCTGCACATGTTGGAAGTTAACTGAATATGGATATAATTGGCATGCAGAGAGAAATGGAGAGGAATGTGTGCCTCCTTGAATGGCCTCTCAAATGGTGAAACTTCAAAATAGAAATATGGAACAATTAAGTGCTATTTGTATGAAATAGATATCAGTACCTGGGTCTTGGTACTGGTCTTGGGAGAAGGGGGTTGACCAACAAGCTGGCTCTGTGAAAACATGTATATATCGTTTACCATTCTAGACTTATTTCTATCTATAAAATAAATACTATGTTTGACACTGATTGTACATGACAGTGGCTCACATATTTGTACAATAGGTTTTTATTGATTCTGCTATTTCTATTTTTAGGTTTCCAGGGGGCGACAAACACTCCTTGAAATTTCACCAAATCCTAGGAAATAAGTAAAGTTAGAAGGTGAAAATGTATTGAATTTCATCATAAAATGACAATATAATAGAATGGCTTGCTCAAAATACAACAGAAAGTTAGAAGAAAATTCTCAAAAATGAGCATTCAGCAGTTTGATACTATGTGGCAAGAAATAGTGTCCAAAACGTTCTGTTCTCATACGAGGTAAGAGATAGTGTCTGCGAGTTCTATTATAATAATGATAAAGAGGGTGATCAGAGTCGGCAATAATTCTAGATGTATATATACAAGTATCTCATGGCCTATGTATTCATTAGTGAGAGCAAAATATCTATTCAGGCAGTCAATCTGACCTTTGCCACAAGAGGATAGCCAAACTGGGCCACAATAAACGATCAGTGAAAACACCATTGTACGAAAAAGCCAAATCTGCTTTTAGAATTCCAAGCCAAATCCTGCAAGTCTGCCAATACAATGGAGCCTTAGTTTGACCTTTGATACCATATTATCAATGTGGGTAATCCAATTGAGCATATAACTGAAAGTAATCCCTAAATACCTATATTCTGATACAGCATCGATAACATTATCTTCAATCAAAACTGGATCGGGACTTTATACATTTCCTTTGTTTTATTACTGGTAATGATCAAGTGATTAATCCTATGAAATCCCATGTTCTTGCACTTTTATATACAAGGAAAGGATACATTTGAAAATTACATACATGTTACAATCCTACTTTGCAGCTGTGTGTGCAAGCTGACGAACATCTCACTAAATGTATTATTTTACTCCTTTCCATGAAGGTCACGTTCAAGCTGTTCTGAGTGTTCCTGTCTTCAAATCAATTGAGCAGCTCCCTGCATGATCAAGACTAAGTAAGTTTCAAGGATCTAATCGTTTGCTAGCTCACTCAATTTTGTGAGTAAAGGGACCTTGAATGCTCATCAGCAAATTCAATGGAAGACGCTTCCTAGTTGAAACATGGAGCTAACTGGATGTTTAATAACCGTAATGGGAGAAATGTGAATAAGCTAAAGATTATAAATAGAATGCTCACATATTTAATAGAGCACCGGATCTCGAGAGGCTATAAGGAGCCTATCACTGCGAGGCGTCAAGCCTCAGGGGATATTATAGTTTTGGGTGTGTAGTCGCTGTCGTCTCCAACACTTGGAAACATTAGGCGTTATACAATAACTCTCTATAGCACATCCACCAAGTTTCGTTCGAAAAGGTTATGAAAATCACCTTCATTATGCAAATTTGACAGTTACTTTTTTGGTGATATTGAAATGATAGCCATGTTTCGGGAGATCACATACACACATCAAGTTAGCTGTGAATCTGGGAAATTTTGCCTGAAACCTACAAACAATGTACTTTTGAGCCCATCTGAGATTTCACTGGAGCAGACACGTGTACAAAGTTTCAAATCAAGCGGACAAAGGGTAAGAGAGTTACTGCTAATGCCTGAAGTTCTTGGTGGCGGAGACTACGGTTCATGCAGACACCCCTCAAAACCTTATTATCTCTGGACAATTCATGCGTCATGGAAATATGATTACCCCTGAAACTGTACCTTCCGGAAATATAATCCACCAAATAAATGTTTTCAAAACGTTAACAGTCACAGCTAGGCGGTTAATCATGTTCGCAACATCTTTCATGATGAAACAAAATTTCCTTGTGTTATCACTCACAAAAGTGTTAAACAGGTTAACAAGCATTGGCAAAGAGTTATGAATGTGGACAGTAATTTGTATTAATCAAAAGGATATGTGCAGCATTCAGTGAAATCAGAAAAATCCTTACCGTTGACGGTTGAGAGAGATAGTCCTTGTGAAGTTATATCCATACAGCGGAGGTGTTGGAATCATTAACAACCGTAGCAGCAAGCGTGATGGTATCAAATTAGGTTTAGTAGTTTGTGTGTCATTCCTTGATCATGATACACCATGTATTGGTATGCCAGGCTGATCCCCTACAGAGCGAGTTTAGCAGGTCAGAGCTCCGATTATCGGCTACTGCTGAGCGGGGCAACTGCACGGATTAGTGTGGCTGTCTCAGCGTGACCTCCCAGTGTATCTGCTCATACTAGAGAACCCCCTTAATCAGCCTATAGACTGCGGACTGTGTTACCAGAACATGTATTGAGATACCTTTCACCAGAGTCACTGTTCAATGCTGAGGACAGAGTCAGTTGATGTCAGGGTCTGGTAAGAATGCTAGCTATGGCAATCATCCACTCGGGAGGCTTGTCCTCAAACTCCCGCCACCGCGACGACGCAGCCAGCCCTCTCAGTTTCGTTAACTGCCCCGACTCCCCACTAATTAAATACTTGTGCTTAACAAGACAACACAATTTGTAGACTGATGATATGTTTGGGGTGGAGGTTAAAGTGGTAGGTGACGATGTCCGAACTAAGCGAGCCAGTTAAACCATTTAGTCTTATTGTTGATGGATATGGTACCAATACTGATCAGCTGGCTAGAATCTATTATTGTGAGCAGTCATACCGATCAGACACAAGTCACCTAACAGCAATTTGATAGAGCTAGGGTAGCTAGTTGTCTTTAATGTAACAGTGCTGTTCAATCTTGGTATTCTAATAAACAATCTCCCTTGTCTGTCTGTCGCCTGTCGGTATGACAAAGACTAACTAATCATCCTAGGGTTGGGGAAGTTGTGCTCTGTGGGTACTGGGAAGTACCCTAGGAGAAATCAGAGGTTGGCAGCTCTTGATGAGATGACAGTTCTTGTGTACCTGGCCTTCTAATAAACTATATATTCTCTCAATCCTGAGTAGTCACTTCACGATGCAATTGCACCCCTCCCCTTCTCAAGATGCTGTCAGCTAGAGTAACAAAACGTTTCCACAGATCGCAATAACTCAACAATGCAATGTGCCAAACTTTCAATAGTTAGGATGCTGGTTTCTTCCCATCTGTGCTGTACCTGAGGTAAAATTATTTTTTCATTGACCTCTAGCTAGGACAGGACTTTGTATTGAAGTTATTTTATTCATTCTACTAGCCTTATATAATATATACCTTTAATATAATTTGTCATGATCAGGTTTATATAGGGTTTTAAGAGCTGTGCTTTGCCCGCCTTTATGCTGCTAACATGAGTGACAGGAAAGCTTATAGAACATTGTCTTCTTCAGTGTTATTGGCAGTGTATCCATGTGTTAGTCTATTTACCTCTTACAGAATGTTATTCCCGAAACAAAGATAGGAGGCTTTGGGTATTGTTGTCCTCATGCACTGCTGTTCATGTTGAATTCCTAGAGTGCCATTGTGTAAGCTATTTTTAGGCCAATACCATTACAGCTCTGTGACACACTTGCCCAGATAGGAGGGGAATTCCCATGGTGTCTTTCAGGCTGCCTTCCCATTGTTCCTCTGTTACTGGTCGGCTGTATGCAGTTACCGTATTTGAACTTCTAAACTTCTTCTTCTGTCACCCTTCCGCCATTAGTCAGCACTGCGCCTCCGTCATTCTTGTCACCAAATCTCTCCACTGCTTCTTATCGTTTGCCATTTCCTGCAGTTGAGGGTCTCGCAGTGTGGTTCCTAGTTGGTAAATTTGCCTGTTGGACTTCGAAAATGCGACAACAAAAAAAGAAGCAAATGCAAAAAGCTTTCGCTCCTCCAGAATCTGAGAAAGTGGTTAGATACTGGAGTTGAGTGATGGGGGCGTAAAATAGCAGTCCTGGGAGCAGGTTGGGATTGGTTGTTTAACCCTGCCTCAATAACATCTGAGCACTAGTCGAAAAGATAAGGCGAGTTATCGCCGGTGAACTCGCTGGTGCTTATCCATGATCAACACAGCCCAGGTTCCTTGATGAGCCTTCAGTGGCTTCATGAACCTGTAGCAATCAAGTCAAACAGTGGTCAGGTGCATAATATATTCCTCTTAAAAAGCATGGGATTGTTCCTGTGGGTGTTATGAATCTATTTGCCCCAAGGGTCATTTATACATACATGTACAGTATAGATTACGAAGGTCTGTCATAAAATTAGACAGTGGTTGAAAGTGAGTGACCAGTAGCATACGCAGAAATTTGTCATGGTGCGAGGGGGGGGGGAGTTGGGTTCTCGAATTTTGGGAAAAGTAGCTTTCACCCTCCCCCTTGGCGAAAAATGCATTTCCAAGGCCTCCAAATGCAAAATGGTGCAATGTGTGAACCTCAAATCACCCAAAATAGCTTCAAAATCTGTGGAAAAAAAATGTGTGCATTGTAAACACTGCCGCTAACAACCTGACCAGGAAATTTTGTTTATATCTATGTCGGATATCCTGTTGTCTCGGTGCATGTTGTGCCAACAGTGAACATTACCAATAAATTATTTTCAATGTAGACAGCAATGTGTCTATACTTCAGAAAACACCTAGTAGCTAGGTGTAGTGCTAGCTTTACTTCTATTTTTGGTGTGTCTGGGGGTGGGAGGGGTAGGAGGGTTTCTCTTGTTGGAAGGCTGAGGGTTTCTTTTGTGTGGGGAGGGAAAGGGGTGTGTGTCAATTATGACCTTGCATGTATACAAGGAGAGATATTTAATTGCAATTTTAAACATGTAGCAGATGGCAGTGGCAATATAAATCTCTTCTTCACCCTTAGAAACCATGTGAATTTGCAATCCAACCTGCAATATTCATAATCCTGCAATCTCCGTTATAATTTGATGTACAGTATGGCAATACTCAGTGCAGTCATTTACTTATAGTAATTGATACTGAATGTTTACTATTTACCATGTTTGTGCTATTTTTGGTTTGATTTCCTCCTCATGCCACGCAGGCTGCTGTATGCACATAACATATCAATCCCTTACCGCTCCTTTCTGCGCGCACGGAGGCCAGCTGTTTTCACAGCATAATTTTACCTATTGCTACACCATGCGACCCTGTCTCCCTATCGCCATAGCTCTGTACCAACATATCGGAGTCCCTTGTATCAAACGTATTTTGAAAGCGAAAGCCTTTCCCCACAAGCTAGTATCAATTACAACCCTTTGGGCCGTTGTTTACAGTCGTCAAAATCTTGTTAAAGAGAAGGCTCCATGGGTGTTTCACCATTCCAATGTCCTGTACTATATGTACGTGAAATCACTACTTTAGAAGTGACATACAATAGTCCATTCTAAATATCACTGTGCTCCTTTAACCAATCTCTGTTCCACTTGTATCACACATGATTTGAAAGCTGTAGAAATAATCTTTCCAATGATGTGAAATTCTTTCACTCGTCAAATGGAGGAACCAATCAGCAGCATTGTAACAAAACTCTTCATTATTTTCCAGAGTGTATGGCCGAGTTCATTTTGTGAATAGGGGTTCAAGGAATTGTTGTGCAGTTGGAGGGTGTTTGGCTGAGCTGTCATCATTCACTCCCAAGCACACTGTCTTTCCAAATTCCAGGGATTTCATATCAATTTTATTTATACATGAAAACATGGAAACTCGCCACTTTACTACAAATCAAAACAAGCTCGTTGCGCATATTATTTGTGTAGTTCGATAATTCACTCATTGTGAGTAGTCGATTCGTCAAACTGTTGTAAGTACGCGGCCTGCGCGAGAGTCGCGTTGAGTAGCGATGAGCCGTAAGTCGCTCACAAAGCCGGTAATTTAGCTGTTTCGATGGTATCAGATTTGAGTGAAAGGAATTGATATGCAACCCAATCTCACGCCTTGGTAATATTTGAAGCAACAAACAAAATTGTCGAGAAATGCGCTCAAATTCTGATGTCGAATCCACAACTTTCAGCAAAAGCATGCATTAAATACTTGGAACTCGGTACACATGTAGGCCTACCGTACTACGCCAAATCACTGACGTCTCAGCCATATACCGTTCGGCACTATCCCACATGTCATAGCGCCGAATAGGCATAGCCTACTGCAATTACATACACGCCTACTACTGTTATAGCACATGTTACCGCGGATAACGTCGCTCCCGCGTTGTTTTTTTGTCGCGGAGGTGGCAGAAGATGAGCACAGCATCATGTGCACCGCGTGAGATTTTACTGTCAGGTGCAGCCACCAAGGAATTGTTGATGTCCGAAGGCATACCAGCAAGGACCTGCACAAGCGGAACACATAAACTTTGAAGTGCCATTCAACGTCAACCCAAAAATGGACCTGATAGCCGGCTACCATCATCGCTAATAATTTATTCTATGCCTATTTGTTATTGTTCTTCCACGAATCACTCCTGGTAGAGGCAATGTAACAGATTTGCCGAGCGGAGTGATGATCACATGATTTGTAGTATCGACCACTGGTGTGATTTCGTACCCTGCAGTTCCCCCAAATTCTTCTCATGAAAAAATGCATCAAACGAAAAGTTTCATACATGGAATGCCTATTTCCAGGCTGTATACATGTAGCCAAGGATACTCGCGAAAAGATGTTTCCGGCCATCTGGGGGTCTCCAAATACGATTCTACTCCTTGTACGCTTCGCTCCAACCTCTGGTGGGGCTCCGCTTAGATAGTCATTAACGCAGTCTCACTCCTAGCAAATCATTCACCTTGGCATCTCGGCAATTCAGCTTAACCTTCCTGCATTTACTTGTTCACATTTTCCGTCATGCATCATGATGCATGTGCCTATAATTTTGTGCTTTATAGCTGTCAACAAGAATGCAACTATGCGTAGTGATTTCGGGCCGAGCCTAAAAACAATAGGGATCATGCATGGTCTCCATATGACCAACATTCATATCAAGTATGATATCCTTGCAATATTTCGTACACTAGTTATCATGTTTACATGGTTTTTGAACTTTTTGGACAAAACAAGACGGATCATGAATTCCATTATGGCCAACCTTCCAGGGCCGTAGCCAACGGGGTTTTGCTGAGGCTTCGTACCCCCCCCCCCCCTGCTCGGTAGGACAATTTTTTTAAATGAACTGTTGGAGTGTTGGTGTTTTCCAAGGCACTATTGTCATTTTCCACACGAAAATGCATATTCAAAGGTCTGGTGAAGGGCTAATTAATCGCTTCGAAACCTACATAGATGAAAAGAGCACATTTCATTACCCCTAATTTCAAAATTTGAAGTTCCCAACTCGTTGTGTCTTTGTGTTATCCTCATTAATAGGTTAGGTCTGATGATATCACGAGGGGAACCAAATGAATGTCCCATTTTGGATTACACAGTAATAACTGATTTTTCATTCCTCCGTAAGTGGAAAGTGCAAGTGATTTTTTTCCTTCGAAGGCAATGATTACTTGCATCTATATCTCCCGAAGAATTATGTGAATTTTATTTCATATCAGGTTCACATTTTTCATGTGACAGAGTTTTGAAAAAGTCAAATTTGCATTGACTTTGTACTGAGCATGCATTTTCCTTCCCCTTGTGATATAAAAAAAACATCGCGTGATAATAGATCTATCCACATTTTCACCGTCTTATTGACTGAAATACATTTTGGGTGTTGGATTTTCTTCATAAACTAGTCAAAGGGAATCATAATCTGCAAAGTCATGTTCAGCACTTCCATTGACCTTTAAACCAATCCAGGTAAACTGTCAGTACTCACAAGATTCCAGGTCAGTTGAATATGGATTTGTCCCTGCCTGCCTGCCCAATTTCCTGTCAAAGTTGTCAATTCAACTCTATATTCCTAGGCATATTAGTGAGGCCAGATGATTCTTGTTTAGAAGTTCCTGGAATCCCCAAGAGCCAGATAAATTGTTGTGAATTTTGTAGCTCACAATCCAAGGGTTGAGCTAACCTCATCTGGGTCTCACAAAGCATGACAAGATCAGTCAGCCATGCCCCTTGGTATTTGGTTCAATGCTCATCATCTCTATTACAATAATGTTTGTTACTTTGTCATTGGAGGCAGCAAGTTTTGTAGGGGGACTGACCTATGATGAACTGACAAATGAGCCTAAGTTAAAGGCAAACGGAGGTTTCCCAGAAATCCCAAATATCTCCTTGCCATACATATAATATTGTTCCTCTGCTCCTAGGCTCAATTGTTGGGAGACTGCAATTCAAGTAGCAATCAACATGTTTCAGACATTTCAAATGTATACATTACATGTCCACAAATGCCTCTGGGAATCACTAATCACTAATCTGTAAACATAAGCTCATCAGTATCTACCCGTTGTGGCGAGCACTTGGATCCTCATTCGGCAAGGTAATTCTCACTGCTCAACCATCAAATTAGCCTGTCAGCAACTAGGCACAATGCCATGCTGCACTTCCACTATGGAACAAGCTGCTGTTGTTTCTCTGGGACTCCTAGCTAGTAGTGACATCAATGAAGACTTCATCAAACCTTGAGATTCTGTGCTATATAGACACCAGTGTAATAATAATAATAACAATAATGCTAATAGTTGTATTGTGACACCATCCTCCGTGTAGCAACAATTGACCTGATCAGACTTAAGCCACAGTCACACTGCAACGATAACGATAACGAGAAAATCCGAGCAGGCACACTGTAGCAATAAACTCCGCACAGATTCGTTGGCTATGCACATCAGGTGCCACGTCATTGGGTATGCTCAAATAGATCGTTCACAAACACCATAAACTCCTGACGTGATTGGTCAACAGTTTCTCGTTATCGTTATCGGATAGAAAATTCGCTCACTGAGCGATTCGCCAGAACGATAAATTTATTGTTACAGTTATCGTTCTCGCTACAGTGTGACCGGGAAAATGGAAATCCATTGAGTTACTGCCTGTCCGAATTTTTTCTCGTTATCGGTATCGTTCTCATTGCGGTTTGACGGAGGCTTTACACATGGCACAAACTCACCTCTCTGAACTTGCTGCTACCTTGGCAGCATGCTTGGTGTACAATAGACCAACGTTGAACAGGATGCTAATCAGCTCGTAGATAAAGTCATGCTGGGCTCTGTAGAAACAAAGTGTGAGTTACGTCATGTTAGGCTGACACAGAAGTTACAATATGACGACAAGGGAATACAACAAAATTGTCAGCATGATTTGCAGAGGACTAGCAAAGTGGTATCCTCAAATGGGTTGTATGTAAGTGACACAATGTTAGTTTACAACAAGTATAGTTGTGATTGATGAGGTCTTGGGATTTGGCAGTATCCAAGGGCTGCATTAGGAATTTTCATCACATTTCAACAGTTGGCTGTGAGTATACTGTCCTCAGACTTGAAGGACCTAGAGCTAGACTTCTACTAGAGTTGTACTCGAATAATAATATCCTATTCTTATATAGCGCTCTACACTGCACATAGCAGTCCCAAAGCACTTTACAGATATTACCCCTGATCATTAGTGACTTGTCAAACCCGCACATTATAGTGCACAAAACTTTCTCTTCTTCCCAGACGAGCTGACACAATACGTCACGCCATTGTGTCCCGCAGGTGACTTCCCAATAATTGCAGCCACATGTGGCACACATTTCTATACCCAAGTCACCTCACAAGGTTCCCAGCAACGCCTGGGTGGGACGAGGCACCGGGAAAGCCACCTGGCCCAGATCCGAATTCGCGACCTTCTGATCACGAGTCCAACGCTCTACCGACTGAGCTAATCTGATTCCTGTGTGTTCTGTGTAGACCTATGCAGTTATGCACAAAGTCTAATTTGAATGTGCAGTTTCCGTGTCATAGTAACCATGCTCTGAATGCGCGTTGTAGATTCCTATCAGGCACAGCTTCACCTGCAATTTCTTGCACGTGAGCGGTTGCATATCACACCCATACTCCTATTATATGTCTAGCGAGTTCTTAGTATCATAATGATGACCAGTAATTATTCACTTCCACACACTAAAAGATTGGATTAGCTCAGTTGGTAGAGCACTGGCTCGTGATCCAAGGATCGTGGTTTCGATTCACGCCGGGGCGTCCTTGGGCAAGATGCTTTATCTCCATTGCCTCGTCTCACCCAAGGCGTTGTTGGGAA
>JAUOBX010298052.1:0-11193 GCA_032360705.1 Eupentacta quinquesemita
TATATTCCTACTTCGGGGATATTATGGTTTTGACTTCGTCGTGTCTGCCGCCGCCGTCTCCGCCGCCGCCAGATTATCGTGTCAATGCGATAACTCTCCAACGCAATGTCTGATCGATTCGATACTCGGCACACATGTCCACCCCAGAGAAATCTCGAACGAGTTCGGAAGTTGGCATTGTCGCATGACTGCTGCCGTGTATTTCACTGGTTTATGCAAAAATGTCGAGTTCGTCCGATTTATATGAAACTTGGTGGATGTAGACGTCAATGGGACCCGAATTCTCTAAATTTATTGTATTTGAGACTTGGTGGATGTGGTCCACAGTTATTAACGAATGACATGGCGGTCATTCCAAGGTCATCGGAAAATTCAACCCTCACCTCAACCTCAAAGGACGAAGGTGCCAGGGTCTCGAATTAGCGATCTCGAATCACAGGCCGGGAAGTGAGGATATACACGTTGGCGGTTTAACCGTTAGGAGTTGTCTAGTTTTATATGTTATATATAGCCTAGTTTTAAAGCTATTCAAGGTTATTTTTATCTACATCACGACGTATGAAGCGTGTCTTACAATACCTTACAAGAAGGCTCACATGATAGTGCATGGCCAGGATAACTCGGTTGAACATGTTCTGAATAATTTTCGAAGACAACTCAGCAGATCCTGTAGATCAGAATATGGTAGAGAATCAGGCAACGTCACACGAATTCCAGCGAGTTAGCCAACTGAGGGGAATCAAGCGTCTGATCATGATGTACCGTATGAATGTTGAACATCATGTTGACATACCAATCAGCAACTATGTCACTCTCATCACCCGGAATACCAGAGGCTATAATCAGAAACTTGTCCAATCCAGCTATAATAAAGCTGCATACCAAGATTCGTTCCTCCCGTCCACGATTGCGGGCTGGAACCCTCTTCCTGCAACTAGGCCTATAGTTAACGCGCGATCCATCCAAAGTTTCGAAACTGAGATTAAGAAGTTCTACAGCTCCAAAGCCGAATAGTGATCTTAGTGATGTTCCCAATGTTGGCGTGATGTGTCCCTTGAGATATTTTGCCGACTCCCAGATCCTGATCCGGAACATGCAGATTCACCAGCATTGCTGCTCTTGTTGTAAACACAGGTGAAAGTGGGGGAATCACGGAAGTCTAACGTAAACAATCCGTGGGGAAATCCCTAAATAGTCTGGGCAACACTGTAGAAAACTACCTAAAGCTATAACACATGTTGCCAGTCTGACAACTAATTGAAAAATTGTTCAACATCATGTCTATTCAGTGAAACACATGGCATAAATTGCTGTAATAGTTTGCATTTCCGAAATTCTCGAAACAAATAGTAATTCAAGAACCAACTTTATCATTCATGCTCTAAAATATTGGACCTGATACCGACCAAAGCGCAGTAATGTGAAAACCAGAGAACTGGCAACAGTTATCGAAACGTCGATAGGCAAATGAAGTCACAGAGATTTCTATTTTCACGACTCTCACGGGTAAATTTGCCGAGGCCTAGTTGCTTTTGTGACGACATTGGTATTGTTATCATAATAAAAAAAAGACGTTCAGAATGAGTCACACATAAGTCTAGGACTGTCCCTAAATACATGTTTACCTACTTCCTAGTCCTCGCCCAATTCCTTGCCACATAATTCACTCACGTTAGGCTACGAATTAGCCTAGCCTAGTCCTCGCACCATTCCTCAATGCACGGTACGCTTCACAAACCTGACATTATGTTGAGGTACGAACTCACAGTCTTGGTTATGGACTAGGCTAGGGCCTAAACGAAACAGGGTGGCTAGGCCTAGCCCAGGGGGTTAACTTGGGCCTGGACCGATAAGTTGAGAGGCTGGACAGTTAATAATTAATAACACGGATGACGAAGCCAAAAACCAACTTTGCTGTCATTTGTCAATCATCTGATTCTGAATGCATTTTCACAAAGTATATAGGCCTAGCCTAGGCCTAGGCTATTTAGATTGAGACACCCAGCAAATTTGATAACAACAAGTAGTTTTTGAGATTCAGCACCAAACATGTCAATATGACATGATTGACATCAAAATTCATCCAATTCCAAGGCCCATTGACTTAGGCCTACCTGTTAACAAAATCCCCAGGGATTAGTTTTTCATGCACAAAAACAGCTGTCAAGGTTTGATGACATGTGTACGCCTAGCAACTGCATATCAACTACACAGCGACGCACAGCAACAGATATTTGTTGACACATGTAGGCAGATGCATAATGTGCACTGATTGGTTGGGCATTAGCAATTTGCATTAATGTGGGTGGGGCAGAGGGTTTTTCTAATCTAACTAATGAATGCTGCTTCTGATATCAGTTTTGGTTTGTCTATCTTAGAGAACTCAATAAACTCTACAATTTGTCGAGAAGTTTTTTTTCAGAAAATTATGGGGACTAATTTTTTCGAAACAGCTCAATTTTCGAAATATGCCCAGCGCAACTTTTTAGAAACAATATCTAAAATAAGGCCGCAAGGACTTAGTTATAGAGCTTCTCATTCTCTTTCCAATGATGTATAGGTTGGCATAGCTGCTAATTTTACATCGGAGATTGATCAGACAGAAAAGTAGTTGATTTTCTTACCGAAACACTTTTTTTGTAGAGGCAGCGCCCCCCTAACTTCTTGATGGGGAGGGCGTGGAAAATATGTAATATCTCTGCTATTTTTCAAGAAACACAAAATTGAAGGCAAATGCATGGAGGAACATGTATACATTGATGATATTTTCTGTTGACAATGTAAGGGGAAGGTGAAAAAGTGAAGTATTATGAGCTGATTTGGCATGTGTCATATCTTGTCTAGTAAAAAGTGTAAGGTACCAGTTCTGCGAAATTTTGGCAGAATTGGTACACTGCACACTTTGTCATCCCTACTAATAGCCAGTGATGGGAAGTTTGTTTGGTGAGATGGTAGGTATGTAGTCAGTAGTTACATTCTTAGGAGAACGAAAGAAAAATTGTGTGGAATGGTGAGATGTGTATTATGGATCAGAACAATAAAATACACAAGAAAGTTGAACTACAGTGGTATCATACCTTTTTGCGCAATCAGTCCATGGACTTAACTTCAAAGGTTGATAACTCAGTGACAAATAATTTGGGTTTTCAATCCTCTTTTATATTACCTTCGATGATCACACCCCTTGTGTTGTCCTTTGAAACAATTTATTGAATCCCACAGATGCCAGCATCCATAATAAATATGGATCATACCTCCTAGAGCTTGTGGGGTTCAGCCCACTGAACAACATGCTGCCAGACCTGGGATGGGCAACTTTTTTCAGTCCAGGGGCCAGAGGCACACTTCATGACCTTCTTGTGGGCCGAGATGATGTAGATTTCGTCATTATTAACACAGTATGCCCAGGTTCATCAAGCATTCCACAGGCTAGGAAAATTTGCCTCGCGGGACGCACTTGGCCCGTGGGCCTCAGGTTGCCCATGCCTGTGCTAGACAGACTGAGTGACATGCCCAGTCCAGTCTTAATCATCAATCTAAATCAATCAATCTAAATCAATCAATCTACATCGATCTTGATCAATCAATCAAAATCAATCTCCTTGATTCCCACAGACGCCAGCATCCATATTAAAGATGAATCATACCACCCAGAGCCTGTCGGGTTCAGCCCGCTGAGCGACACGCTGATAACGGACTGAGTGACATGCCCAGCCCAGTCGACCTTCTAACTAAGTCATCAATCTAAACCATCAATCTAAATCAATCAATCTAAATCAATCTTCTTGATTTCCACAGACGCCAGCATCCATACTAAGGATGAGTCATACCATCCGGAGCCAGTGGGGTTCAGCCCACTGAGTGACACGCTACTAGACAGACTGAGTGATATGCCCAGTCCAGAGATACCTGAACGAGACATAGTCATAGTGACCCTCAAGAAAGACCCACAGATGGGACTAGGTAGGTCGAATGAAATGTTCCAGATTATTGTGACGCCCTAATAAATAATCTCAAAAGTGCTTCACAATCATTCACCCTGATCATTAGTAACTTTTTGGACCAGCACATTTTAGTGCACAATTTTTTTTTTCCACACCCGGCAAACACATTTGTCATGCCACTCTAATGACTCCCCTGGGTTACTTCTAATAGGGGCAGCTACATATACAGGCAACCTTCTACCTCGCAAGGTACCCATTCATGCTTGGGTGGAGCAAAACCATGATGATAGAGTACCTCACACAAGGAAGCAATGTGGACTCGAAACCACAACCTCTGTCAACCTCTGGTAGGTGGTTTCAAATATCTAGAATATTTCATTGCTCCCTTTGAGCCTCCCAAGTTTTATCCCTGATCCGATGCTATATCTAGATCTCTGTCCAACTTGCAGGGCTGACGATCATCGGCGGAGAGAACTCTGGCAGTTTGGACCTTGGCATCTTTGTGAAAGAGGTGTTGCCCAACAGCCCGGCAGACAGGGATCAAACAATCTTCCCCGGCGATCGAATAATCTCTATCAACGCTCAGAGCCTAGAGGGCGTCAGTCATAAAGTAGCCGTCGATATCATCCAACGCGCCCGGGAAACGGTACAGCTCATTCTATCACAGCCAAGGAGGAATAAACGTGAGTGTGAAATTAGATTTTCAGATGATAAATTTGGTATATGTCTTGACATCAACGAGTATCACCAGGCCTTTCAGGAAGGGGAGGACAATTGGGGGCAGTGCCTAGCTGCAGCGGCTGCTGAATAATAATAATAACTTGACATGTGCAGGCGGGTGGACCGCCCACCTGTATATCCCCGCTTTAATTATGAATATTGACCTCTGATGATTGGAAATATTGCATAATTCATCTTGTTTCCACCTCTGATGGCCTTTGAATGATGCAAATGTTGTTCAGAATCAACTATAGTCAACATCCACCAAGTTTTGTTCCATTCTGATAAATTTAGGGAAATCGCATATCATGACCTAAATTTGACCCCGATGACCTTGAAATTGCGATCATGTTTCTCATGACCAACTGTAGTCCGCACTCAGCAAGTTTCGTGTGAATTAGACAAACTTGATATTTTTGCATAAAACCTGCAAAATAGAGAGCAGCAGTCGTGCTGAAATGCCATCGTGCTGAAATGCCCACATTTGTAGCCATCAAAGATTTTACTAGGGCAGACGTGTGTACCAAGTTTCGAAGAAATCAGAAAAAGTGTAGAGAGGTATTGCATTAATGCCTAAAGTTACCGGGGGCAGCGATGGTGACAGCGGCAGCAGATGGGATAACGGCTAACATGACATAACATAACATATTTATTCTTATATAGTGCATTACTATATACAAAATATCTCAACGCGCTTTACATAATCAACAAAAACACCTAGAGCTAGATCCCTAGTAAAAAGGATAATGCAACTGACACAAATATATTACGAAAGGTAATAATCTTCAAACAGAAACGTTTTCAGAGACGTTTTGAAGGAGCTATAACACCGAATGGATCTGATTTCAGGAGGAAGGTTAGCACACTTCATTGACAATTTCTCTGAGAAACCCTAAGAGTACACATGAACGTTTCAAGTTACTCCAGAAGAGTAGCGTTGAATATATCACCATACACGACTCATCTTTATTACAAACCACGTAGTACCGGGATTCCACAGCTCCCTGGTGGCATCACTTTCAACGTTCATACAGGTCAACTCTTGTCTAAACCTAAATGCACCTGAATACCACGAGCTCATCAGGCTCCAATAGCATGATATAATATAACACTCTGAATCCTACTCTTCACATACACGGGTTACGCCGTGCCTCAGTACCTCTGGAGTGTAGGCGGCTATATGCATGTCAACACGATCGAACTCAATTACTTCAGTCTAGTCAGTACGTGCCAATTATGGTATATGAAATCCAGACGCCTCACCTTTGACCATGAACTAGTCACAAAGTAACGATCGGTAAATTTCCTCCCTAGCTTAATTTGCTATTTTGTGTCTCATTCGAGATCCCGCCCATCAAAACGTAGCATTGTTTTTATACAGTCGTTGCCTCGTGTCTATATATATATGAGAGAGAGAGAGAGAGAAATTGATTTCACGCAGTTGCTTTAGTGTAGTCTTTCTATTATATATGAACTCATCACTATATATACTGTACTTTAACGTGAACTTGTCGCAAGTTCACGTCCGAAACATTCACTCAGAATTAGCCTTAGGAAGAGGGAAGGGATGTCTGGTACATGATAATCGATCTCTTGTAACCTGTTCTTCCACATTAATGTTCCTGTTCACGCAATCTGAGCAAGAGGCATATCGGAGCATACCGTATAATGAACTGTTGAGGCACAAATTATTTAGAAGAGAAGGCTGACACGCTCATTTTTATATGCGGTACATTTTCTAAGGAGGCTGATGATAGATGGTCACCTCGCAGACATCACAGTTCCATAGGCCTATGTACCATTTGTAACTAGCAAGATAACTCTCGCATTCATTCATTGTGATTGATGGTTTGATTAATGGGTTTTGGGGGGTCAATTTCAACTTCGCTCCACACTATAAAGTATGTGTGTGAACAAGCATGTGACGACAGTGTGAGCATTTTATACACTCATTGAAATAATCAGCTTACTTCGAGAGATAGGAAATGACCATAAACGTTTAGAATGGAATCCATGAAATCGTTAGAAAACACCTGCCATATAACACGCCGGAGCTTTCCGTCAATGTGGATTGATGTGTGGTACATTAGGGGCGCGCGGTGCCACAGCCGAGACAATATGTTGCAGTTTGAAACACAAATTTGTAAAACCAAAACATGATTGTGTAATCACGACAATCCTTACATTAACCCAACACATCTGCCCAAGCAATGTTCTAGTTTTGTCTAGTTTTTACTTTTCCGCTGATGAAGTATGAATTGGGTTTCAAGGATGACTTGAAAACATATAGGCGGTTTTGCTGGATCCCGATCTGTTTCATGAATCAATCGCTCTTGTGTAAACACTCAAAACAGAGATTTATACAATTCGTGGATATTACTTAATTTGGTTCAATATTAATGTTCGCTCTTGTGTTCATCGGCGTCAATCAGAAAAAAACTAGCATTGGTTAGGAGAGGGTCATTTTTAGATGCAGTTTCGTCATATATTTTGTTCATAATCACCATTCCTCCTAAAACTACGGGAGAAAACGAAAATCGTGTTATATTTATCAAATATGAAAATGTAGCCTATTGTTTCGATTCAAATGTAGAGCACAATGTTGCGTTACACAGAATCCGGCCAATTTTCATGTAAAACATTTTTCAACGTCACTCGAAATGAGCAGTATCACCATAATGGTGAAAACCTCAAATCGAGTAATTTTGGGTGAAAATTACACACCAATTGCTTGAGATTTATGTTTTAATATTACAATAAATAGTATTTCACCCTATCTAACATTAGGATAGCTCCCCAGTATCAACGTTCATCCATACACGTCAACTTGTCCAAATGCACTCGAATCCATCCCCTCCCATGAGCCCCAGTCTCCAATAAAAAGATCTATCCTTCTGTCACCATATTCCTGACGGGACCATACTCGCCACATAAACACGCGTTTCGCCGTGCCTCAGTATCTCTAGAGTATACGTTACGTTACGTTTGGTACACATCCTAAGAATTACCCTTATGGGAAGAGAATTGCTGCCGACACATGACAATTGATACTTTGACCTTGTTTCATCACATTAATGCTCATGGATCAGCAGTTTTTTTTGTATATTTACTTCATTTACGCGAAATATTATAGCAACAGAATAGCAAGGCGAAACGGACGTATATTATTCAATAATCAATCATTATAGGAGCTATGACGCATTTGAAATCTTTTGGGTAAACGACTCGTTATAAGAGGGGTGGAAGTTCAATCGAAGAATAACATACAATAATGCAGTCGAAACCACCATATGTTCTGGTACTGCTGTATTGTTCTATCTACGAGGAATTGCTTTGCAAAACTGTAATTACAGGAATTTTCTCGAGAAAACGATATCATGCACTAGCTGCCGTATAGCTGAAATCATTACAATTCCTCTCATATCAGATTGTGCTACCACAAATCGAGTCCACATAGAGCATAATATCTCTATCCCACTCGAATATAGAATCGCACACTCCTCCAAAGAGTAAGAATGAAAGTTGATTCTTTAGAGAGATTGTTATATTTTGTAGCGAGTTGACTAGTCGTGTTTGTCAAGAATAGGGGGGAAATGTATTTATTTATAAGGTACAAGTTTACTGCAGTATGGTCATCCAAGGTTACTGTAATTTGTACAGATATATTGCGTTTTCAAATGTCACTATAATAAGGAAGAGTAGTGCGCGGTGATCAATTGCGTAATATTAGGTGTTATCAGTAGTCCGTGTGATGGCATTGTTAAACAAAGTAGTTGCGTGATCTTAATAGGTCTGAAATGCGTATATTTTGTTATGTTAAATAATTGAATCGAAATTATGATGTTGATGAGTTCGAAAATAGTCGAGAATGTTCTCCCTAAATTCTTCTTGCTTAATCCGCACCGGTTTCCATATAACCGTTTGCGATGTGTGTGCCCTGGGAAGCAGTGAATAAATTACACTTCCTATATAAGATTCGCACCTCCCTGATTGTGCGATCCGACGATGGATATTATTCCAAAGTTGTAACTCCTAGTATGGCAGTACGAATGACATGTCTGTAAGCAAATTGACATGAACAATGATGTGTAAAGTGGCGAGGTGATTGAAGACGATAATCATGGTCTTTTTACCATGATTTGCGAACCTCTACAGCCAAGTGATGTAAACTAAACTATCGATCGGTTACTGTTTACACCATAATGGCCAATTTTATGATCCTGATAATGTCATCGACTTTCTCCGCCCAATGGAAACCCCCATAAACACGTTGCATAAAATCCATACAATAGTGGAAAAACACCTGTCACGAACGATGCCGCTAGGCTTATCGTTACGCCGGTTTGTCTAAACACGTACTCTTATATGGATTGATTCCAGTTATCTATGGTTGGAGTGGGGCAAACTGGGGGATGACGTCGGCGGAGCTAATATAAAGTGGCAGTTTGAATCCCATAATATTTGAATCATAAACCTGTTGCAATGCGATGAAATGATCATAGTACGTTTGGCTCAATCGAGGACTACATACTGAGACGTATTCCATATGAACCAATGCGTCAGGAGGGTAGGGTCACGTCTTGGTAAGACTGAGTGAGTGTCTGGGTGGCCGTTTGCGGGTGGGAGTTGTCTGGAAAAATGGTTTTCACTATTTAGTTTCCTTGACCTATTTGACTTCAGCCGACGTTCGGTAATATCACTTTGTAATTTGTGGGAGCAACCAGTATGAACTTTGTTTAAAGCTTGTTTCTATCAATGTTGCGACATGGGAGACAACTAGGAAGAGTAAGTAACCTCTACCTCCATGAAGCCATTTGTTCAAATTTGGAGATTATCATTGTAGTAAATCTGAGCATGATACCTTCTGTCATGAAATTGCTGTCAGGCCAGATTCAGTAAAATCTATACATCAAGTAAATACGGTATAAAATCTTGCTGAAATAACTCTTAGCTTGCTTCATTACCTGAAAAACATTGACTTCCAGACATCAAACGATTTTTGGATAAAATTGGTCTAGGTTGGGAGTTGAACACCTGACAGCCTGCGTGTGTTCATCTTATTCCCACTGACCCGTTCTATGGGATATCTGCTACATTCCATGCAATATTAGTTTGATGAAATTTGATTTTACCAGTAACTTTACACTTGAATTCAGGTACATTGGAGAGACAAGGGACATATCCATGGGCACTCTCCATGTCTGGTATGATTATTATCGTATATGAATAACACATATGAGTGCCACAGCACCAGAAAAGCCAGTGTTTGGTTGCCGACACTATTAGGAATATTTTCAAGTAAATTCATCATGGTGTGTATGTATGTATGGGTATTGGTACGTTCTCAATTTGCTTTCAAAATACATTGAGAAGCAAAATGATTCTACCTGTACATTTGACCCCAAACCAAAACGCTGTGCACCACTTTCGCAACCTTCAAATAATTTCGGCTTCAACCAATCCGAACATTGTTTAGTGAATGGTACCGTAGGATAATAAGCGAGGGAACGCAACGTGAAATGATTATCAATCATATATACAACCGATATCACGTTTATGACATGTATGTAACCTTGCATAAACAATGACAATGCGATTGTGTTCTGACTAAGAATCGATCTATTTCCGTCCCATATCCAGTGGCAGTATTCTCCGTCTATCCGTTGTACGGTTACTCAATTTTGTATAATTGTGAATTGGTAAGTAAATATCAGTTCACAGCGATGTTCTATGTTCTGATTTGTGCTACTGAAATCCTGCTTTTGAGAATAACGAACGTTTTTGTTTGTAAGATGAGCTCGTGCTCACAAACAATACCATACAGAACGATTCAAAGTAACATAAATACGGCATATATAAATCGGTAATCTTCGAACAAACGAGCATTGACAATGATTTTAAAAAATCCGAGCAACTGCAAATGGTGATCCCATAATAGAACCTGAGCTCATGTTTTCCCGCCGTGCAGTATGATTTGAGATGACTTGCAAACACATGACATTGGCATATTTCACTGCCGCGCTTACCAATCAACCGTACATCGCTTACCTCGCATCAAGTTGATGCTCTTGTGTTTCTGTGTAGAAATGACATATTTACTCAAAACTGAGAAGGATACAAGGAAACAACTGTATTGGATGAAATATCTGAGTTTGTATTCTTCAATCTGCGTCAATCAGAATAAATGGCATCTGTCAGTGACGGGGCCTTTTTAGATACAGTGTCGTCCTTTCATCATTTGTAATGGCATGTATTATCACTCCTTCCGTATAGGCCATGTAGGCTACCTCACATAGTGAATATTTAGGGAGTCACGCACTGTGTTATTTGAGGCAACTTATATTCATTAGTTAATGAAATCCACTAAAAATAGCAGTTATTTAATAATTGCCTATTTTCCTGACGAGCGAAACGATATGAACAAAGACATTTGATATGCATTCCATGTGACAAGTATAAGATGATTCAATATCAAACGAGCAAACAGCTTAGTAATCATGAAAAAGAGAATTACATATGTCAAACATAG
>JAUOBX010298163.1:0-11191 GCA_032360705.1 Eupentacta quinquesemita
ACCGGCACACAATGGGGCATTACCACATCTTATGATACTTGACCGGTTTGAGCTACTGAACCATTGGTTCTCTAGTTCAATATCAGAGGCAACAACTTCCCGCACGCAAAAAAGACACTTCCAAAAAGGCCAACCACAAAGTCAATGGAAGGCTAGAGGGAGACACGTGCACACAGAGTATTTAAGTGCCCACCCTGAAACTGTGCGAGCGCCTTGGGCGCTTAGCGGAATGAATAAAGTCATGCCTAGACGATACACAGAGGGAAGTCAAAGGGGAGAAAAGTTGTATTCACCACAATCTGCGACACCTGATCGTAAGCTAGTCGTAAACTGCTTGCTTGTGACCAACTTCCTTTGAAGACTGGCCTCAATGACCATAAAAATGCACTGAGACCATGCCCTCGAGGACAAACTCATAAAAATCAGGCCTCAGAACTTGTTACATCACAGAACTTGTTATGCACAACAGGGTGTGCAGTCATCCTCTGATGATAATAATAATAGGAGCATGGCATGGCATGGCATGGCATGGAGCGGTGTATTAATTTCAATGATAATAATGATTATGATTGGGCTCATATGCCAATATGGACACATTCGAACGGAGGCTGAAAACCTATTTCTTTCATTTGGCCTTACCATCATGTAAAGTGCATAGGAATGCCTTTGGTTTTGTTGCGCTATATAAGTGAATATATTATTGTTATTATTATTATTATGTACCACCAGTTCCAGCGACGAAGTTGTTCTATACGCTTCAAGGAACAATAGGACTAGGAGAAAATGTTTTCAGACACTCTCTGAAAGGATCGACATGGTCAAGACAACTCAACTGAACTGGAAGGGAGTTTCATAAATGAGGAACAGAATTAAAAAAGCTGTGATTACCATATATGCTTCTGTACCGGACCTGGTAATCTTAAGTTAGTGTTGGGGACAAGAGCGGACAGGTCTGCAGTGACTCTGTGTGCAACAAATTATGTAAATAACCTGGAGTACCAGTTTTTCCATGTTTATGTCCCCCAACAGATCTCCTGATTCCATCTACTACCATCGAGAGCTTCTTTGTAAGTCACTGGATGCTCTGCGTGTTGATCTGATCACCATCTCATCCTGCCATGGTATTACTAAGGAACGGGAGCCTCGGCTAGAGAAACTCTTCCCAGAAAATGGAACCCTCAGAGCCTTCAAATTTGATAGTAAACCGGTATGTCATAATTGTTGAATTGATCAGGCAAATGTTAAATATTATTATATACATTTTCACAAGCTTTCACGTGCGCTAGTACTCTCGTCATTAGTGGTTGTTGTGTTTTGTAGCTCGAACCAGCTATGCTGTTATTCCCGTCTATCTATCTATTCGAAAAAGGCAGAATAACTCAGTCGGTAGAGCTCGGGACTTACGATCAACAGATTGCGAGTCATAACCCCATACAGCAATGTGAGTCATAACCCCATGCAGCAATGTGGGTGAGGCTTCTCAGCAGTGCTGTTGGACAGAGCACGTCTTCTGACTGTCTCATGCTACCCAAGTGTAATGGGTACCTTGTGAGGTCACTTGTAAAAACTAGTTTCCGCCACCTGTGGTTGCAAATTGTTGGGATGAGGCAGAGATTGGATTCCTGCCTGACTACCTCACTTTTACCCATCCTTGGACACCACTGGCAGGATCGTGTGTCCAATGTCAGGGTTCTTGAAGAGGCGGAGATGGTGAGAGTCAGCTGCCTGATTTGTGATTTTCAACTGCGCTTATCCGGGCTTATGGGCGGGCGACCCATTCCATCGCATCTTGTCTTCATGGGACCCAGTGGGATAGAGCCGCCAGTGGGGCGGCCCCGTAGCTCTTGATCAGTGCAGTTGCGCTGGTACCTCGAGGGATAAGGGGGATTGGATGCGGCTAGGTGCCATCCAGGCATGTGCTCCCATGAGTGAGTGGCTGCCTGATTGGTTGCAGCTTTTGGGAAGTCCTCCGGGGGGACACAAATTGTGACACACCGTACATTTTCATAGTGTATTGAACCCTGCAAGCGAACAGCGCCTTCTATGGCAGAGCCATCAGCTGAGCCCGTCCCCCCAGAGATAATAGATGAGGTGATACCGCATAGACTACTATGCAGCAGTATGTCTGATCCGAGTACAGGTCTGTATGATTATATGTTTCATCCATTACTTATCATTATAAGAATGCAACGATGCTCAGTGATTCCTTGCCTCATTACTACAGGAATATTTCCATCACAGTTCCAATGACCCTGAACCAGACAACAATAGAGATCAGGCAATCTGTGTCCAACCTCCATACCAAGTATGAATTTAAATCTCTGCATCTTTCCATTCACTATCTAGTTGTCGTGCTCACAAGGTTTTCAAACTTTGACCTCTGTTGACCCCAAGTGTCATCCGAACGAGCTTAAAAACAATAGGAAACATTTACTCCATGTGGGGCATTTCATGAATAAGGGGGCCAACCCATGACATGAGGGGTTCACACCTAAAATCAGTTTCCAGCTCAATCCAGTTAAGCTGGTTGAGCTATTGTAATGGGAGCATCACTCTATCTATCTGCCTGTCTATCCAGTCTGTAAACTTTTCAATTTTTGACGGATGTTGAGCAAACTTGGAGGCAATGTACATTAAATGATGACACATCGTTGACCTTTCGAAGGTCAGGGTCAAAGGTCATTGAAGGGGCATATTGAGCTGTTGTATGAAAAACTGCAATGCCCCACTCCTGAAATCAGGTCACAATGTTTCTTGAGTGGTGCTGCCTGAAAGTTGTTCAGGATTTTTCAACCAGGCGCCAGGAATGGGCCCTAGGGTCGGCCAATCATGTAGAACCACACAAAATGCTTCTCCTCCCACACATTTTAGTCCACAGTACTGATAATCGGTCATATTGATGTTCTAACATTGACCTTCCGGGTGTTCAGGTCTCACTTGGGCACTATGGCCCATTCGATGAAACTACACACAATGGTACCTGGAAGGCATCTCCTCCCACAAGTTTCAATTGATTTTCTTCAAAGTTACATGAAATGATCAGGGTGTTCAGGAATTTTGGGCTGAGGGCCCGGTCTGGGCCCTCTTATAAAGAGCTCATGATATGAAATACCACAAAATCTTGTATCTCCTACAAATTTTGTTGGACAGTTCTGATTTCGGTCCTAATGATGGTCTAACAGGCATACTTCAGAGATGGTCAGGAATTTGGGGCTTGAGGCCCGATGCGGGCCCTTGGGCCCATCATGTTAACTCACGCAAAATGCTTCTCCTCCCACAAATGTTAGTGCACAGTACATGTAGTGTTCGGTCATAATGATGGTCTGACAGCCATACCCTTGGGGTGTTCAGGAATTTTGGGCCCAAGGTCCTACTTGGGCCCAAAGGCCCATTTTACGAATTTTAACACAATGGTACTTGAGATGCATCTCCTCCAACAAGTTTCAATTGATTTTCTTTGAAGTTACATGTAATGATCCTTTGGTAGTGGTGGTAATAGGGAAATGAAATACTGCAGAATCGTGTACCTCCTACACATTTTGTTGCACAGTGCTGATGTTTAGTCATAATACTAGAATTCTGTACCAACAAAACCAACAAGACAGGACTACTAGACCCTCTTTACACAATATTTGTTCGGTTTGAGCTACTGAACCATTGGTTCTCTAGTCTCTTTCATATGTGAATATTCCAGGGGATACCAACATTTACATAGTGGAGTTCATAACATAAATCATAACATTGTCAGGAAACATATGACCAACCTACAAACCAAGTATGAAGTCTCTGCACCTATTCATTCACTAGTTATCATGTTTACAAGATTTATAGACTTCGACCTCTGTTGCCCCCAGGTGACCTTGAACCCAACCCAAAAGCAATAGGAAGTATCTACTACATATGGCAAACCAACATACCAAGTATGAAATCTCTGCACCTTTTCGTTTACTGGTTATGTTCAATTTTCACTGAGAACAAGTTAAGATGTAGGTATGATTCATGTGAAAACTGTCTGCACGCTAGCAGAAGTCGCTCACTCCTCAATGTTGATATACACTGCACGTAAGTGGATCAGAAGTGGTACTGTATGTTTGTGAAGGTAAGCACCAACACAACAGAATCTACAAACATTAGAATACATATATAGTTACCTGTTACTTCTAGGGTGATTGCAAACCAAGAGTGAGTCACAACTCTGGTGGTGTTGGTTAGCCATGGTTGAATACAGCCAAACACATACAAAATATATCATCTGGGATGTCCAGGTAGGTGGCATGCGAGGAACATCGATCACCAGATGAAGTCTCATTAAATATTTCATTATCTTTTTTCCCAGGAGAGGTGCTCTGTCCTCAGATAACCTACAGATCTCTGGATCAACAGTCAACTAGAAGGTAAGATACTTCATATTATTAACCTGATATAATTCTGCACAGTTGAGGTCATCTATCCTTATATTTACGGACAATTGACCAGAAGTTTACCAGCACCAATTGTAAGGCCTTATTAATTACGCCAAACCATTATTGTATGTATACATATCATCATTATGAACCTAATAGACATAGTCATCGGTTTGGGACATAGTCATCAGTTTTGTTCAGTGATAGAGATAGGAAATACCCTGATTCCAAAATAACTCAAACAATATCAATGCAACAAAAAACAAGTCGACACTGTTTTCCGAGGCTTCAATTCTTTAAGACAAAACGAAATCCTCTCCAGGAAGACAGTCTTCTTATCCTTCCTCTTCCAGTTTCAATCTGGTTGTGTCCCTGATCATGGAGGTGGCCGGATTCGCCTTACACCCCCAGCAACATCTCTCACACCCTCTCGCCATCTCAGTCAATTTATAGCATCCTCTTCCCTCAATCCAACCGACGGCATCTCCTCCACCACTTGCCTCTTCCATGTCATGTTCGGCCGTCCTCGCTCCATTGCTCCAGCCACCTGAAACCCTTGGGACATGATCACCATTCCTTCTCAGCACATGATCATACCATCTCACTCCATTTGCCTTTGCCAACTGGTCAACAGACTCCTCCAGACCGAGCATCCCCCTCAGATCCTCAGCCTTTTTTCTGTCCACACATCGGTCTCACAATTGCTCTCTCTGTCCTTCTCAGAATTGCCAACTCCCTTTCTCCCAAGCACAGAGTCCGACTCCCATACAGCATTGCTTGTCTCACGTGGCTCTTAAATAACAAAACTCTTTCACTGTTTCCACATCCTTGCATAATCCCTCGGCTGGCACCATCACCTCTCCAAGCTGGTTTTGGCATCTTCCACAGACAAATTAAGTCCCTCGCCAGTGCTGGAGTCACCCTCTTTACCATCTACCATGAATCCACTTCCCACATCTTGTACACAACATCGAGTTTGCCATAACTCTCTTCCCGCATGCACCACATTGGTCCGTCCACCTTACACACTGACATTTCTGTGTCATACCCACTCACCAACACCTAAGTTTTCCTGAGGTTGACTCCAGTCCCTTTCTTTCGAATGCCTCCTTCCACTTCCCGAACTTCTCCCTCCGGCCCTCCATCGACACGCTCATCAGGAATAGGTCGTCAGCATACAGCGTTCCACTCATTAATCCCACTCTCGCATCCTCCGTAACCACGTCGACCAGGATTGCAAACAGCAGTGGTGGCAGAAAAGATCCCTGGTGTACACCAACCTTCACCTCAAAATTCTTTGATACAGCCTTCATACAGGCTCATCACTGCTGCCACCAATACCTCTGGTAAACCTCTCTTTGACTCTTTCTCATGGCCCACTCCATCACCCTTAGAGGTATCCCGTTCCACTTATTAATCACTCTTTTCAAACAGTTTACCACAGAGCTTTCGGTAGTAACTTTAGAAAATTTGAAAAGTGTTCAAAGTAGATGATTGCAAATAGTTTGTTAAAAAGCTTTTGGTAGTAAAGTGCTTTGAGTCTGAACATTTCAAAAGTTTTCAAAAGAAACCCTATCTGATCCATGGACAATTTCAGGAACCTGAATCCAGTCACTGCTAATTCTTCCCAGCTTCATCAAAGCTTCAATATTTCCCCCTGGGCATTCCTAATCACTGATTATGTTTCAATATGAGAGGATCCCACACTTATACAGAATATGAAGGTGAGGTCTCACCAGTTAAAAGACATTTGTCTTTATCTGGAACTAATGTGGTGTTTGATCGATCTGAGAATCCTATTACCCTCCTGGCAGCTTTCCCATACTGCCTGGTATCTTATTATAGGAAACATCACAGTAAACCCCAACATCTTTCTCTGGTACAACGATTCAGCTTGAAGGAAGCAATTGCAATTGTGAGACCTTTCATGCAACTTTGCATTTATGAGCAATGAAAAACATATGCAACATACACACTATCGCAACAACTTTACTGGAAGCAATCTCCCAACACAATTTGGTGCGATCTACTCGGCAAGATAATTGCATATCCTAGATAGAGTAACATGCTCAGAGCTGATCTCACTGCTAGTGACTTTCTCCCAAGCAGACGAATGCAGAAAAAAAACCCCAGTTGTTCCCTATTGTCAAGCCACTCACGAATCCATCAGCTTACATTGCTGTCAATACTGAAACACTCGTTTATGAGGCACAGCATCCATCATCCACTCTCGAAATCAAGGGAAAATAATATCAACAGGTGACAAGTCACATGTCAGTTTGGCTGAAATAGCTTCAATCAGTTTGGGAGTCATGGCTAGGATATATGAATCTCTGTAGCTATAGTCAGGTCATGGGATGCTGTATGGACCTCATTACAACTGGTTAGGAGTACTCTCCACCTAAAATTTAAATAAATGATTAGGCTTGATCTGTTGTTGTGTGCAGCTATGCTTATGCTCATGCTTCATCTTTTTTTCTAGGCCTAGTGTGAAAAAGACGAACATCATAACTTACGTATCAATGTGCAGAGAATATTTGGCCATACACAAATGTCCTGAAATGTGTTGTGTATTTTCCCAGCTTTTCTAAACACTCTTAAACGAGCTGTTATAGTTATACCTATCTATCTCTTGAATTAGTTTGAGTGGGATGCCATCAATGTAACGTATTTTGTTGCTCTGCTCAGTCATTTCTATTTTTAGTGGCATTTCTATTTTATTACTTTTGCTGATGCAGCCTCTATGACATCAGAAGAATCTTGACATTGGTAGCACCAGTCACTGGTATGTGTCCCCCACCTGATCTCCCAGAAAACTATTGCATGCCTCTCCACAAATCCATATATTATTAATAGAAAAACATATTGGACTCCCATATATTCTCTTCTGTAGCCCTACTAGCTGTAAGGAGGTCTTTTATTCATATTTCTGGTTCATTGTACCTTCTGCTGTTCTCACACACATACACTGATCAGCATGCTCTGTTCGTTCCTCTTCTAATCATAATAATAATACATCTTATATTAAAGCGCAGACTCCAGAACTGAATTTGCTCAATGTGCTGCCAGGACAACAGAGGGAGAGAAAAATTCTAGGATCCTAACATCTGAGGAGTGCTGCTTTGGAATGCTCAGTTGATAATTCCGCATCCTGGGATCCTAACATCTGAGGAGTGTTGCTTTGGAATGCCCAGTTTATTAATCAACATTCTAGGATCAACATCTGAGAAGTGTTGCTTCGGAATGCCCAGTTGATCAATCGACACTCTAGGATCCTAACAGCTGAGAAGTGTTGCTTTGGAATGCCCAGTTGAATAATCAACATTCTAGGATCCTAACAGCTGATAAGTGTTGCTTTGGAATGCCCAGTTGAATAATCAACATTCTAGGATCCTAACATCTGAGGAGTGCTGCTTTGGAATGTCCAGTTGATTATTCAAAATCCTAGGAGCCTAACAACTGAGAAGTGTTGCTTCAGAATGCCTGGTTGATCAATCAACATTCCAGGATCCTAACATCTGGGATGTGTTGCTTTGGAATGCCCAGTGGAATAATCAACATTCTAGGATCCTAATATCTGAGAAGTGTTGCTTTGGAACCCCCAGTTGATGAATCAACATTCTAGGACCCTAACATCTGAGAAGTGTTGCTTTGGAATTCCCACTAGATTATTCAACATTCTAGGATTCTAACATCCGAGAAGTGTTGCTTTGGAATGCCCAGTGGAATAATCAACATTCTAAGATTCTAACATCTGGGAAGTGTTGCTTTGGGATGCCCAGTTGATCAATCAACATTCCAGGCTCCTAACAACTGGGATTTTTGGCTTTGGAATGCCCAGTGGAATAATCAACATTCTAGGAACCTAACATCTGAGAAGTGTTGCTTTGGAATGCCCAGTTAAAGAATCAACATTCTAGGATTCTAACATCTGGGAAGTGTTGCTTTGGAATGCCCTGTGTTCCCCGTGTGTCGGTTTAACTTGAATCTGGGACAGGGATCAGAATGCTCCATCAATTAATATCAGTCCTCCATTCATATAAACCAATCTGGATGCTAGGATACTAACATTTGAATATATGTTGCTTTTGAATGCCCTGTTGATTAACTAACATGCTAGGATCCTAACATCTGGGATGTGGAGCTTTGGAATGCCTGTTGATTGGACAACATGCTAGGATCCTAACATCCGAGATATGTTGCTTTTGAATGCCCTGTTGATCAACTAACCAACATGCTAGGATCCTAACATCTGGGATGTGTTGCCATGGAATGCCCTGTTTCCTCCATGTGTTGATTTAGCATGAATCTGGGATGAGGATCAGAATGCTCCAATAATTAATATCAGACATCCCTTTATATAAACCAATGTATTTATTCTAACAATTGAACAAGACTTATCCAAGTTGAAGTTTGATCATGATTCTACGAACTCATCACACAACTGGAGGGATTACATGAGATGTTCGGCTGAAGCAGCTTCAGGATTCAAAGTAGTGTGTGGACACTTGGAAAGGGTTTACATGAATGGGTGGGTAAACTCCAAGATATCCATGGGGAGGGCATATATTCCCTCCAGTAGTGTGATGAGTTTGTAGAATCATAATGAAACTTCAACCTAAATAAGTCTCGTATAATTGTTAGATTCTACTTCAATCATCACACTGCCTTTCGGCATCACATGAGATATCAAAGCTCAAGTGTTCACGAACAAAAACGCAAAAAGATCATTCGTGGTTATAGTATATTTGTATTGGTATCTCAATACCATTGACACATACTGATTGATAGCTCATATGGCATATGAACATTTGATAATAACGCTACCATATTGATAGAACATAATCGATCTTGTAAAACCTCACATATTCATGTCAATGCTGAACTCAGCAACGAAGTACTGAATGTGCTGTTCACCTGTCCTAATGGTTTGTTATGAAACTTAGCAAAAGTCTTTTCATTTCACCATCCTGCGGTTGCTAAAATATCTTTCGCAGGAATTGAAAGAGAATTCGCTGCTGAAGCAGCAGCTGACCTTGTACTATGTGTCTTGAAAACCTTGGTGTTTATACCCGATAAAAATAGAACTTTCTTTACCCGACCCGAGAGAGTTTCTCTTGATACTGAGGTCTGAGGTCATCTGTTGTACCATTCGAGTCATTTTGTAAAAATACACCAAATGCTCTCCCTTCTAGAGTTTGAATCTGATGACCATGAATCAAGTTAGTCATTATCACTGGGTAAATAATAATAATAATACCATTCTTATAAAGCGCAACACACAGAACAAGCTGTCTCAGTGCGCATAATGAAAGAAAAAAAATGATAGAAACAATGCAACAACAGACATAGCAGAAACATACTACTAATACTACTTACATGGTTTGAATCAAATGGTCTTGAGATTAGGGCCCACACTGGGCCTTGGGTACGGCAGAATTAGACCATCATTATGACCAAACATCAGCACTGTGCAACACAATTTGTAGGAGATACAAGATTGTGAGGTATTTCATATTTGATGGGCCTAAACCAGGCCCTGGGTCCAAAATTCCCAAACATCTCTCATGGACCTCTACCTAAGGACCATTACAAGTAACTCCAAAGGAAATGAATTGGAGCTGGTAGGAGGAGAAACAAGTACCATCGTGTGGAATCTCATAAAATGGGCCTTCGGGCCCAAGTTACCTCAAAGGAAATCTATTGAAGCTTGTGGGAAAAGGTGCATTTCAAGTTCCATTGTGTGATGGCCCATGATTTAGTAATCACTGTTACCAAGTTACATAGCTATCCATCAAAGGTTGTGGGAGGGGAATCAATTGTGGACAGATAAATAGATAAATAGTATGCATGATCACAATAGCTCAACTAGCCACATGGCTAGGGTGAGCTGAAAACCAATAACAGGCACACGCTCAACCGAAAATTGGTGTTGGAAATGATGACAGAAAAATTCATCATCTTCGGTTATTTATCATTCCCATGTTTGGATTCTCATCAAGTATGAGAGGGAGTTATGATAGGGACATTGTGGTGTTAAGACACCTTGTCATAATCACTTCACCATGGGAGCACGAGTGTAGAACAGGTTCGGTTACACATTCATATGTTGTTCCTGTCTAGTTTATGCAGATTTCCCTCTTTCTCGTACTGCCAGAGTGCCACTACCCATAGAGCATGAGCATCATGATTTTTGTGACTAAATCAGAAGTTGTATTTGTTTTAGTGAAGTGATGGATCATCTGAGGTGCTGAGAAAATTAGGGTACAACACCCAATGGGTGGGCCATTTTGTGAAAATGTGCAAATCGCTTCTCTTTCTAGAGTTTGAATCAGATGATCATGAAAGTTGGTCATTATCATCAGGTACATATATGGCTTTCAGAGATTTAAGATCCATCTGGTGGGCCATTTGTTGACAATATGTAGAATGCTTCTCCTCCAAGATAGAGTTTGAATCAGATGATCATGAAAGTTGATCATTATTATTGGGTATTGATGCTACATATATGGCTTTCAGAGATCCATCTGGTGGGCCATTTGTTGACAATATGTGGAATGCTTCCCCTCCTAGAGTTTGAATCAGATGATCATATAAGTTGATCATTATTATCAGGTACCAGTGCCACCTATGGGGTGTTCAGAAAGTTCCGAAAGTGTTCTAGTGAAAATATGTTGAATGCTCCTCCGCTCGGAGTTTGAATCAGACGATTCTCCTTGTCATTCCATCCACCCGTACAAAATCCTACGGTGATCGGTCCTTCAGTAAATTTGCTTCTGTTCACTGGA
>JAUOBX010298274.1:0-11190 GCA_032360705.1 Eupentacta quinquesemita
TATTAAATACGATCGACTCTGAGAATGTATTGCAGATTTTGACACATTGCTTGCGCGGAGGAGGAAGTCTAAAATCCAGTCACATATGGCAGCAGAGAAATTGAGGTGGTCCCGTAACTTCATATGTAGGTGGGATGGCACGATGGTGTTGAATTCGGAACTGTAATCGATGAATAAAACTCTGGCGTGAGAACAATTCTTGTCCAGGTGTGCAACAGTTTCATGCATCCAAATCGAGATGGCATCCTCAACAGATCTATTGGCACGATATGCAAATTGATATGGGTCGAATTTAGCAGGTAAAATACTTCATATGTTCAACTATAACATGTGGGCATATGTTTGTCGTCACCTCGGCAGGTGTTGAGAGGGGAGTCAAGTGAGAAGACACAATTGACGCAATGCAGAACATACTGTGTTACATCTGGGTTCCCGTGGTCTCAAAATGCTGAATGCTGAAACAAATCTTGGGGAACTCGATCTTGGTTTTTAATGAGTGCATTCTCAATCTTCTAAGGAGTGAAACGTATGGGACAAAAATAAACATTGTTTCTGAGATCATATATAGGCTTCACCTGCGATCCAGATGAACGTTTATTGAAATTGTACCCGAAGTGCTGTGCCTCTACAAGTGTAATGGGTAAACCAGGAGAGATCTGAAAATTCACGCGTTGCAACACGTTTGAGACATGTCCGGAAACAGGTTGATGATAGATATCGCTGAACTTAGCCGTGGCCTCCTACACAACAGTTCGAGGGATCAGTGGTGGATTATCGAATCAACAATATATTGTATGTCAAGACGATATACGAAGGGACGTTGAAGGCCGCGACAGTCGGATCCTAAACTAGTTATAAACTTCTCACCAGAGATCACATTTCCTTTGACTACTCACCTCAACGACAAACACTCAAAATTCAGGGCTCAGAGACTGTTACACCACAGAGATTGTTACACACAACAGAACGTGGAGGCAACCGCCGATATTTGCGTGGGCACTCGATATGAAACATTAACTAACGATAACATTAAATAATCTCGCACCAGTAAGACTTGCTATTCCAAACATTATAGCTACTGATGATCACGAAGAAGACTTGGTTCGTATTCGACGATTTTTTTTGCGGTTTTGCAAAACGTGTGTGAGTGTGAGGTTCGTCAAAGCGCCGTAATCGGATTTGTGTCTCGAATAGGTCGCGCCAAATGGGTTTTCGCTATTCGTTCAAGTTTCTAGAATCCTTCTGCATATTCTGGAAATAATGGAAACATTAAAGGCTTTGAAGAACATCTAACAATGCTCCAAACTTCGCGAATGTTGGAAACACTTTCAGCGGATACACTGCAGTAGTAAATTTGCAAAACGTCAGCGTGGTTGTGTGAACCGTGATATATGCACTACTTCTTTGGCAATGCACATGAAAGACGGATAAAACGTCGCGAGAGCAGTTTGATGAATTAGTTTGTAAAATTGAATTATTTGTTGTTACGCAGAAACCTCCACGAGCAAGGGGTGCTTCCGACTCATCAGTCACGTGTGTCAAATTTATTTTCATTATAAATAAATCATTCAGAGAAAGTATATCTTATTCCTACTCCACAGGGATACATATGGTTGAGAGCGAATGGACCGCTAATTTATTATCATCCTATATATCCAATCAATTTTGTTATCCTTATGGGATTTACGCATGGAAGGTCTTATAAACGGAGTCAATTATATTCATCGATTGAGAATGCAGGCGTGAACCTGGTTACTGTTTACCCACTGATACTAATAATCGCAATTATTTTAGCACTGGCTTTTGTGTGGAGTTCGGCCAGTGATTATCGCTTTACACTGAGTACAATAATTACCACCGATGGTTGAGATGAAGATTATAGCTCCATCTTTACAGTTCACTTTCAATGCTAACACCAAGTGGTTTTGGTTTGTTGTGCTCCATGGATATGTATACTATTTCGACTGGTAATGGCGCGTTTGGGCCTTTCGGGAGGGAGTATCAACTATCTCATCGTTCTTCAGCTGTCGTCTCAGCGATTTCGATATATTGGTAATATCAAATTAAAAAAAAGGGGCCATCACATTCTAGTAACTATAATATGACATGAATTTAAGTGAAACGGGCACAAACATTAAACATCCCACGTTTCAAAATAACGCAGACGTGGAGACAACTGAATGGCAAGTCTATACATGAAGTTCATCGTGTCACCGACAGACCGACAATCAGGGCAGTTGAGTGTCTCAATTCCCCTAACCTCATTCAAACCAATCACCTATGATATAACTGATCGGGCTGTGCTGTTAATCGTAAATGAAAGCAAAATTCAATCAACCGATGAATGGTGTGGCTGGGAGTGTGTAACGATTTCTGCTTTGCTAATATTCCTACAGGCAGATTTAGTGATGCCTATCACGTATGATAGAGTGACATGTCCTTTGGAAGTGGGTCCATGTCCATTTGGAGAAGGCATCAATGCTCATGGTATTGATTTGTATTGTATTCGTGATTATATTCGGTTGGTAGATCCCCACAAGTTGGGACGTCAGCCCGATGTATGGGATTTGGAGTGCTCGGAGGAAATGTCTTTGCCGAGGCTTTGTGATGGTAATCACATGAACGTACCTACCGGCCCCAGAAGCGAGGTGAGTAATCCAAGGTCCACAATGATTTCTTCTCGAAGTACCTCATGAAGCCGTTGGAGATGGTGAGGCAGAACCGAAGCAGGTCCAGTATGTCAGCTATAGACCTAATTCTGCGGTGAACTGTCAGTTTTGAGCCTATCACTGATGATAAGAATGCTTTCTTCGCCTGGTAGGCTGTTGAATAGGGCCATCACATCCCAAGTAACGAGAACCTCATAAACTATAACCGGTGACCTATTGTGACCTCAGTCAACGTTTGTTTGTTGATGACCAACATTCATTGGGACAAGCACTTACATTACTCAGTTGTGGTAGTTCTCTCACAGGATGTCACAGACTATACTAAAATTTTAGGAAGATCAAGAAAACCTGCAAGGTGAAAACTCTACAATGTCTAATTTCATGCCAGAAATGATTCTCAAAAGTCCCCTCGGCATCAATATATTATATATATTAATTTCTCTTTATCAACTACCACTTATAACTTCGTTAATTAAAATGTGTGAAGAGTATATATAATTGCGGAACACTTTTGTATTCTTTCACAATGGGTGTGGACATATAAAACAAACCTTCCGGAGACCAGCTGGGATTAACCAGCCAGGGTTTTCACTACAATGGTACATCCCAGGCTCGAAAGTGATCCCATAGCTTGATACCTGGTAACATATGTCACACCCTGGCGCCTCCGTCTCCACTCAGTGGTGCAACGATCGGCGATATAGGGCTGATAGATTTGCACTCTAGTGAACACAAAGCCCATTCATTAGGATGGTGGCATTGGATGACCTCTTGTCTCCTCGTACCAATGGTAGCAAATAATGACCTCGAGCAGGCTGGTTACGTTGTCCTGTACAAATTGTGTAACCAATGAGTAACTAAAAGTCATGTCTGTGAGATCATGAACTTCACGATATTGGCCAAATTAAGTTCAGTCATGGACTTATGTCACATCTCAGGTTCTCAATTGGTATCTTCCAGAATTGCTTAGGTGATGGGACATTCTTCAAGTGATTGTTAGCCTCTGTATTTTTGCACACCCACAACATTATGTATGCGCAGTCTCTTGGAAGCCGCCATTCTCCTTATCATCATGATGTCATCAACTAGGATCAAATCCGGTTACCCAAAATCAAATAACTCAACATGGCAACATGCTTCACTCATAGAAACATAAATTTGTGAATTCGACATTTTCCTCTTTGTCAGTTTGAAAAAACTTATAACATAACTTATAATATATGTCCAAATGGCAACCCCGCGTGAAGAGCACTGTTCAACATTAGCTTTAAGCTCAAGTGAGTTTTCGACAGTACAGACATAAGGGCCATAGTTAATTCCTAGTTTATCTATTTGTCAATTCACCACAGTATCCGGAAGCTATTTTCTGTGAAACATTGCGTCAAGACGGGGCCAAAAAGACAAGTGAAAAACTTGCAGACCCTCCTGAAGGCTAAACAGCGCCTACACTACGATCGGACAAATGATTTCAAGCATGACTAATCGAATAGGCTCTAACACTAGCCTCAGGGAATCACTGGACGAAGGCTTCCCAACAATAAACCAGAAAATCCATACGATTCTGATCAACCAGGGAGATATCAAGGAACGGCCGATACCCTGGAAGCAAAATGAGAGGAATTCGGAAATAGTATCAATATTCTGAATGGTACGGTGGAAGACGAAAAAAAAAATTGCTTGAAACAAGTGCAAGATGGCATGATTTGGACGATTTTCTTCAGAACCAAAGTATGCTACAGAGAACAATGGATACTCGCCTGTCGGGTATGCACAGGAATTCCTGAACATGCCTGAACATGAAAACTCGTTCGAGGTAGTCAGATCAGCTCTAACGGAGAAGCTTCACGAACTCATCAACGAGATGTGCTGAGCAAGCGGAATGCCCTGAGAGGAACATGAGTCTTCATCACGAAGGATCTCACAAAGGAAGACTAACGGAAAATACAAGGTTGTCGTCAATAATGGAGGCCGGTATCGAGAGGGGGAGAGACCGAAGTTTCGAAATAGTGAGCTGTTCATCAATAGCCAGCTAGGCAGAGAATCAGCCCCAGAAACGATCTTGCCCCGCAGTAACCTGTATCTGTTAAAACCGGCATCCGTAGTCCGTTACCCCAGGTCCACATGTGTTATCCCTAGCCCGCCTCACCAAGAGATGGCGCTATCAACGCTGCTGAGCTCCACTTACATCAGGGCGAGAGTGAAAACATCAAGCCTGGATCCGTTCGGAGGATGCCTCCAAGAGCACCCTACTCAGTTCCACCGCACGTCACGACCTCTATGTCCACTGTAGCATCCATCACTCCTAATCTCACAACTACAGCTACTTCTAAGAAGGGGACCAGCTAGATATCGACAACCAGGTCTAGTGAGTGATAGCGGCTCACCTAATTCTGATACAGTAGCTTGACAGTGAGATGGAGTCAGATGAAAGTACACGGTACTATTACCCTCATAGGATTTTTGACCGGGCCCTGGTTGTTGTTGCCTCTATACAGGTGAGTTTTGTATTTTTGCTCGTTTTTTTACATTTTTGTTCTTCAGTTCTTTTGAAATGAATAGTTAAGGACATGCTAATACTTCTCCGGATGAGTCAGTGGACGTCATTGATACCAATATACAACCGTGTGGTAATGTCAGAGATGACCGAGAGTATCGTAACACGGTTATTCCATTCGTGGTACCTATTTGTGGACTATTTGACAACTCGACTGATCCCCCCATTGTACACCTGGTTCCTGCGAGTATTATGATATCAATGCCTAAAACAATTACCTTCGTAATACTGAATTTAGTATATTTCACCATAATGTCTAAAAAATGCCAAAAATGTCTATGACATAATTACATAATTCCCTCCACTGAAAAACAACCTTGACATCATAGGTTTTACAGAAACATGGATGACGGATGTAATTTCACCTTCATCTCCACCGTCAGTGTTTCACTGTCTGCTCCTTTGTTCCGTATCTCCTGGCACGTATCAACTGTTCTGCTCGATCAACGATGAATGCTTCAGTGCAGTAATCAGGATACACTCAAGAGATTAACTTGAGCACCGTACTCTACTGCGGATGAACAATAGTCTTATAGTCGTTCCGTAATCCCTCCGTTCGTTTGAAAGTCGTAAGTATAATCTCAATCAAATTTCAACTGAGGTTCCGTTCAATCTGACGATCCAGATGACTGTGCTGTTGTGCTGTGTGACACCATGGTCCTCATGAAACTGTTGGCATTGTCATGTTCGTCCGTCCTCTTGCTTCGGCCATTCCACTATCCGTCCACATCCATCCATCCCGTTCTCCGTCGTCCTGACTTGGCCTTTCCTGCCACCTCTCCTTCCACCTCTCCTTCCACTGTCGTCTGAACTATGCTGTCCGGATGTCGTTTCCAATTTTATTCAGATTCATTGCTCGGTAAACTCAAATCAGCTTAACCCGGTGCTTGGTGTATAAACCAAGTCATTCCCATGGGTGCACGAGTTATTCCAAGCTCTAACTTGATGGCTTCTAATAGGCTTATAAATCAAAGAGACTAATCAATATTGTATCACAGTACCTGAAGATATGCTGTGCAAACACAAACCGGTCACATTTGTTCAACTGAACAATTTATTTGAGTCAAATTACCGGATCGAATTGGATTGGAGGCAATGCAACTTTATTAGGATACCAACTATTGCTATGTTATCCTCTCTTTCAATTTAGGTTGTCAAATGAGTTGTTTATTTAGCATATTTCGGTTTTATTTTGTATCAACCCGTTAGCAAATGACACATGATTGGTATAGGCTACGCTACGGTGGTGGGTTCACGGAATATACAGGCAGGAAAACGGTTAGACGAACTGCCTAAATTTCAGCATGATATATGTTATTTAGGTAGCCTTATTTGCCTAATTATTGCGGAGACTGTCTGATTTGCGCCAACGGGTACATATAGCAAGGAAACAGGATCAGACCTGAAACGCTACCTTGCGAAACACCGCACATGAGGTGGTGAGTATCAGAGAGGGCCTTCTTTCACTTTCACTTATTGTTTTGCCAGGCGTATGTATCTAGAACGACCTATTTCGCTATCGATTCATTGAAAATTCTTATTGGTATCTCTCAGTAAAATATATAGAGATTACTGCAAATATAAATACCCCTTATAAATTGAACGTGTATAGCTGGATGTTTATTTTAGTTATCAGTGATTGACATATATATTTATGTTTAGAGAAGTGATGTGAATTGTTTGGACCAATTTCAGAGAGAAATCTTCATAACATCGTTTGTCATGTTGTAATAAAGCCTTCTTGTTATACTCCATATATATTTTCTGACACTTGTATTACACATGCTCTCAATGCTCTGGTAAAACGCACAATATTCAATATGTGTGCCCTACTATTGTTTGATGTTTCAAAACATATTTCTTATATATTAAATTATGAATTTATTTCCATTCATTTTCCAAGAAACAATTTCATCAGTTTGCTCTCTGTTCAGTACGTTTCAATTAACAGTAACATCATATAAATAACTTTAGGCGTCAAGCTCCATGAGCAGTTATCCAGACTGCAGGCGCGTGTATCATCAATTAGGGGATTATGTTTACATTCAAAGCGAACAGTTTACCTAAATACGGTGGCTCGAAGAATTGTGACATATTGGACATGCTATAAAATGTTGATGGATCGTAGCTCTACATGTACCGTTTTGCTCCCGCACAAGCTGCCAATTACACATGTAGACCATTGGGCAGATTGCATGTACTTAAGAGAAATGTATGCAAGAGCGGCATGGGAATGATGAGGCATAAGGAATAAGAAAGACAACATTTTTTAAACATATAATATCAGACACTGACACGCAGATAGCGCGGAAGCTAGCAGAGTAGAGAGGAGATAGTATGAACTGTATTTGCCTGGTGGCTCATTTAACCTTCATATTTTATCTAACATTGTCATTATATCCTAGTGACCTTCAGGGTTAGTTATTTGATGATAACCATGCTCATTTTATGAACTAAAAAATCAATTACATCACTCGACTGCGAACACATCTTCTAAAATGACCGACCTAGCTAAAAAGGTAAACACTGTTAGGCAGATAACATCCTTTGAAAGTTCTATCATTATAATATACAGTAATATATATATTGTATCAGAGGAGAAAAATTGATCAGTTTATAACAGGAAAACAGTTGCTATACACTAATCTATGTTTGCATATTGGGTGTGGATTCATAATAATAACAATAATACAACGTTTTGTTATTTATGCGAAATGTTTCGAGATGTGGGATCATTCATCAGGTGTGTGTCCTATTGCATATACCAACTGCTATGGTTGCATTGTCTGTATTTCATCAATGAAATTCCTTGACCATATCCACAGACAAACAATTCGTTTTCATCTCATATTCAGTACAACATATGCCTTACTCCAGTGGTCCACTATATAGTCCATGTTCTTCAAGAGAGCACTGTACAGTAAACTGGTTATTACAGCTGAGCTATGTATTCTAGTAAGCTCACAGCCTAGTTTTCAGGATGACAATATTGAAGGACCTTTCTATCCCCGGGTAGGAATTACCCTGTGCAGCTGTGCAGGATGATTCGATCGTTTTCACTCACGAGATGTGTTGTAGATGAGTCACTGAAAGTTATTCTGGCTATCCTAGTAAGTCGTTATTTTGACAAGAACATGTCTGTAATAAGTTCAAGACATGAACTATGAAATCGGCATAATTCCATCTGAAATCAGTCATGAACTTGAATCACATCTCAGGTAGTTAGGATAATTATATTCGTTCACTGACATCTACTAACCATTATAAAAGCCCGGTCACAATATAACGATTTGTTTATCGGATTGCTACACGATTTCTTGATTTTAGGCTGACTACCAAGGAATTCGGTGATGAGGTTCATACAGGCTGAAAACAACACCTAAATACCTTTCCTTAGCCTGAAGGCACTTGGCCAGCTCCATTCTAATGTGACGTCATATCGAAAAACGATAAAATTCGGACGATAAATCGGATAGCTCTCCGATGAAAAGAAGCTGGGTGAATATCTCGAGTTGGGAATGGGCGATTCTACATCGAATTGGTTTCACACATAGCGAATGAGGTCCTTTATCATTGACGCTGGGTATATCCGCCATAATGAAAAGAGACTGACATTCGTAAGCCAAAAATCGTAAAAATCGGATCGTTGCACTATACGATATCGTTGTAGTCTGACCGGGCCTTAAGACCTGTTTTATCGACATTCATGAGCGTTAGAGATTTGTCCGATTTTTGAAACAGAGACTGCCCGATGCTTTTCCGCAAAGACTGATGAATGAGTGAAATGAGTGACGGATATTTGACATCTCTCACTTGACGTGATTTCTAAGAGAAGTGGTTTCTGAGATGAGAAGTGAATTCTGACATGAGAAGTGGTTTCTGAGATGATAAACTAAGTTCACGAATGAGCACGACAAGGAACCATCAGAGATGCGTCCTGTCCGCGTTTCAGCAATGACGTGCTAATAATTTATTCGGATGATACGTTCGAAATGATAATTCCAACGGGGTAACCCTGGTAGCGGATTGTTTTCAAAACATATTGCTCCGTGGACGCAGTTAGCTAAACTCGGGGCTTGGTGTATGAACCAAGTCGATCCCACGAGTGCTCGATTAATTTCAGACTGTGACTTCAAGAGATGACTTTTCAAATAGGCCCATAAATCAAAGAAACTAATCAATACTTAATTCCAGTGACTGAAGATATATGAGTCGAAGTACCAGATCAAAAAAGAATGACGGTTCTGACACTGCATAAGGATGCTAACTCTCAGGAAGACGGTTGAAATACCATCCGATTTTAAGAAGATATTCATTTATTGAGAAATCAGAATAAACAGCCGACTAATATTTTCACTCCGATGTTGTCATTTCCCGGAAGAATTAGGCCTATATAAATAAAGTTACCAACTACCAGTTGAGGTGAACATGAACTCAAAGGCAAGTCGAAACGAGCCGTGTATACCGCCTGTTCGACTCGGGGAGATTAGTCAAAAGTTTGTTTGCCTGAGCGCCTATCCTGTATTTGTCAATGTTGTCTGAAGGACCCTGTCAGATTCTCGGCATTATTGATCCACTGCCTAAAAGATCGATCATGTAGCTAACTGTTGCACATGTAACACACTGATTCCACTCGGAGCACTCGACCCAATGTGAATTGCCTTCAGGATTACTCGAAACACGAATGTCCATACCTCTCCCTAAATCAGTTGAATGCCCCGCGTTTGCCCCGCGTTCAATTCGAAAGACTTTGCAATAATCCAAATGTCATCAATTCATAAAGACGGATAGTAGTGAGATGGTCAATCGACTAGTTTCTCGGTACAGCCTGACGGAAATACAAAGCGTATCGGTTATTCTATCAGGACCCTACATCACTATTGTCCTTATTTTAGCTGCTTCGTATACTGGTACAGTGATTCTTAATGCTGATTGAATTGTCGACTGCGATTCTGATCAGGCTGCTTCTTTCTGAGAAAATACAATACAATGAGCGTATTTGTTTTGTGTTAGGGTGAGTGGTCCATGCAGTAAGTGGCTAATTGTAGATGGTCCAAACTCATGGCAAACCTATGAGTTATTGTATACTGCCATCAATTCAACCGCCTGCCGTTATTGGTTCGTCTACAACGAACGTCTATCACACCAGCTCTCTCCTAAATTCCATCCGGTAATTTGATCAAAATGAGTAAACAGCTTGCCCAAATGCAATCGATGAAATAGATATGGATTGGCTGAAACTCTTCGAATGTGGAACTGATAGGGAAATCGTTTAAATATTGATGATAAACTGCTTTATATTATATGTCAATTGGCATAGGTCTAACTGGAACAGTTACCCCAGGATTGGGTCGAGTCCAATGTCATAGCTGTGTCAGTGTGAGGGGTTTCAGTCAAGTTTTGGTGTTGCTTCTTTGCTGATGAAAATGAATAAGATGTTCATGACATTAGCCGAGACTCCATACTTTGTTGTCATTCTGAGATACTTCTAACTAAATCACTTCATCTTATACATTATTGGACCACTCAACCCAATCAGGAGGTAAGCGTTGCAAATATATTTATTTCTAATTTGTCATCAAAGAAAACTAGTGATGATATTATCATCCGTTTGATGCATGTCATTTGTGAATTTTGTTCTTATATAAAGCGCTTTATATATCGTATTCTCACGTCAGTGACGTGCTCGAAGCGCTCCACAGATATTACCCTGATCATAGGAAGTGGTACGCACGACAAACCCAAAGAGTTTATGGCAGCAGCTAACTGAGCGAGGATTTTCCCAACTCCCTCACAGGCTCCCGATGAACCTGGGTGGGATAGGCAATGGAGATAAAGCATCTTGCACAAGAACGAACCGGCCGTGATTTGAACCCGCAACCCTCGGATCATGAGCCAGTGCTCTACCAACCGAGCAAATTCGATCTCCAAAGTTGTTATACGTGCAATGTAACAAGTTTAGTCAAA
>JAUOBX010298385.1:0-11189 GCA_032360705.1 Eupentacta quinquesemita
TGTACAAATTTACATATCAGAAGAGAACAAATATTGCTTTAGCTTAGATTTAAATTGGTTGACTGTTGGTGCATGTCTGATGATCGATGGAAGGTTGTTCCAGAGTCTAGGAGCCGCGGCGGAGATATGGACATGATCATCTTAGTTCGTAATAGTTGTACGCCGGGTTATAGTGTATATTGTTTCATTGGCAAATTCAATAGCACTGATACCAAAATCCGAGTAGTAGTTTTATTTATCTCTGACCGCGGTCTTGTTCATGGGAGGCGGGAGGAATCATACATCTTTGTGTGTTGTGGCAATAGTGCTATCGTATTGTGAATGTAGTGAATGAAAGCTCCAGCAATGTTTGAATTATCATTGGAAGAGACCGTCTGGACAGTCAAGATATTCTTTTCAATAACATCCGGATACCAGAGAATCCACGGACTCAGCGAATATTGCAGCACCATCAACAAAGTTCAAGTCAGAAATCCTGACTTTTTCGAATGGAACTCTGTAGCCTGTAACACCCCAACTTATACATAGTCCAATCCATTCAGGTGTTGAGAATGTAGGAGCTACAATGTATCCCTGCCACACCTCCCCAAGAAGGCATTAGGAAATAAGCCATAGGCTCTCTCCCACCAGTATCAGACAACAGAGACGATATTAAATGCACAAGATGCATTGCTGGCACGCGTTCTGTGCTGAAATATGATTCTACAAGAGAAAGCCTCTCTACCCACGGAGTCAGATGCCTTGAAGAGTCGGTGTACGCTAAAAGGGACTCTAACTCCCGCGATCACTTGGACAGGGCACAGAGAGCCAAGAGGCGATCGATCTACACCATCCCTGGAGTGAAACCCAATGCGATGACACCCACGGATCATACGCCCAAACCATGTTCAAGATGACGATAGCCCATACTGTTCTAGTTACAAGCAACACGATCCCCTTTCCATCTAGTTAGGATGACACCAGAGCTCCAAACCGAACGAATCGGATCCTGCAACAGTAATACCACCAGCATCCCCGGATGTCCACCCTTTAACTACACCGATGCTACTCGAATTTACCCAATAGTGACCATGATCCACGGTTGATTTAGCCACCAGGAATCCAATTGTAGCCACCTGAATTTACACACTTGGGGTTCAGCCTTGTATACAAATTCTCAATCTGCACAGCACTGGTTGCACTCATATTCGATTCATTAGATTCATCAGCTACAAGAACACAGAAGCCGAGTTACGTTTTTGAGTTCCTGAATCCCCAAGTGCCAGGTGCCGACCCGATCTCATACACCGATGCACCATTGAGGCTAGAAAGCCGAATTCTACCATCGAGTCCAGCCAGGCGAGTCAGTTAGATGAAGTCAACTGTATCCCTAGAAATTGCCGTTGGCCTTGGAGATACACGATCAAAGTACACCTGGAAACTCTGGAATACCATGCAGTTCTTGAGCATCCTCTACTTCTCATCTAATGTGCTTGATCTATCTATTTAACGTTCACACCATCGTTGGAACTTTGGGACCATCGAATCCACAACATCAAGGTCATAGCTTCTAGCGAGGTTGAGACGCCCGAGACTTCCCAAGCACGGATTCCAGATTCCTGAGTACACCATATGACCAATAATACCCCCTCCCATCCCCCTAAGCATCAGTTGTGTCCCATTGAAGCCGTCTTAAATAGCATTTGTAATAGAGTAACTAATAGTATCACACACATAACTGAGTTGGGTATAGAATGACTCAGTGACTGTCGCTACCTGCGTGTGCAACCAAGACCCAATCTTTTGGAGCTCTTTTGGAGGTACATAGCCTCAGTCGATCGTGTCACATAGGGTCTACTACTGCGTCAATAGAATTCATACGACGGACACTTAATCGAAAATTCAGATGGTGAGACCTAGCATCACTTTGCGATAGATCCAGGAAGAAATACCAATCCTGCTAACCCATATATTGAGAAGTGGCTGTTCGGACAATCAGAATGTCTGCCACAATTGATAATATCAATTGATAATAGCAATATTCATTCAGCTAAAGATGTGCCGAATAGCGATCAGTCTGATCAAATGGTCAAATATGGGGTGTCTCCTGAATAAACATTCACTCAAACCACATTTCAGGTGAACCCTGTGCAATGTGATATGGTGTCCTAAGCAGTTTCGAAATGACCACCTTATAATGTTGATAAGAACAGTAGGCCAACGACTGGGTTTCTAGGAGCCAGAGCCATTGAAAGTACATGTTGAAACAATTACCACCCAATAGGGGTATAGCCACTACACACAGAGATGTATGTTAATATTCGAATGAATATGGCGGTCATCTTGGATTTCAAGAAGGCCGCTCCTGTTAATAGTGATGGAAACATTACTACTGAGCTCGTTGGCATTGGGGCCGTTAGATTGGCCACTAAAATGAATCCTATAGCTACTATATTAGGAGAGATATGTGATTATTTTAATATACAATGGCGGCCATTTTGAATCTTCGAATTTTTCGAAATGTTCATCTTTGTTCGAAAAGGTTTCGTTGTTCATACATGATATTGAAAATCTGTTACCAACACTCCCCGAATCACACTAGAAACATCCTTTTGATATGTTACAAAATGCTGTAGGACATTCCATGGTCAAATTATCTTTTCCCAAATTATCCTCAATAAATATGCAAATTTGAGCATTCTAAGTATTTTTATGCTTTTTTTGTCATTCTACAATGTGTACAATATAATTATGGTTATTTATTTGACATTTGGATCATTCATTGTGAAATATTGTTCGGAGGGAAGAGCCTCCCCCTAAAATAGCCGCTGTTTTCAATAAAATGCATGATATTCCTAATATATGCGAATAAATATGTCCATGTATCTACACAAATGGCGGTCATTTTTAAAGCTAAGAACGGCCACCAATACGACCTCGGAAAATGGCACCCTCTATTTTTCAATTCCCAATGTTCGAAAAAAACAACTAATGTAATTAAATTGTTTTGGGCAGGGTTATCTCGTAAACCCAATTTTTGGGACATCACAATCTCTACTACATTCTAACACTAGAAGTTCTCAATGTATCTCTCTCTCTGTTGATACAGTTCAGTCTGTTTCGCCTGTCACGATACGTTAAACATTGTTTTATTTAGCCGTTAGGTAATAAGTATTACGCCTCACTTGTACTGATGTTGTAACAGAGGGTATTCACAGTGACCAATCTCGCGTATCATTATTCTACAGGAACCAGGCCCAGGCACCGATCAGCTAGAATACGTGGAATTATTCAATGGAAACCAAGATGAACATGAGTGGGCAGTCCGAGAACTGACGAGAGCATCAGCGGCTGGTGTAAGTTTACGTTTGACTCCTCGCAGAATAATATTGGTCAACTGGAGTATGAGTATGGAGTTACGGATGGTGTAGTCCATTGGAATCCCGATCAAACCTTATCATGCGCCCTCCCTCTCCTACCCTCCACACACGCACATTCATCATATCCCTTATTTCACTCCTCGAACAGTGTCACAAAGAAATATCAGAACATATTGTGGATTTCGTGTATGAAATCGGGACATACTCCTCTTATTATATCCCCGCAACGCTTTTGAGCGTCTGGGGATATTATGGTGTTTGGTGTGTAGCCGCCGTCCCAGCCGCCGCCGCCGCCGCTGGTTACTTGAGGCGTTAGCGCAATAACTCTCCAACGCTTTACCCGATCAATTCGAAACTTGGTACACACGTCCGCCCTAGTGAAATATCGGATGGGCTCGAATGTGGGCATTGCAGCACGACTGTCGCCCTCTATTTTGCAGGTTTAATGCGAAAATATCAAGTTTGTCCGATTTACACAAAACTTGGTGGGTGGGTACTACAGTTGGTCCTGAAAAACAGGACGACAATGTCAAGGTCATCAAGGTTAAATGTGCGTAATTTATGCGATTTCCCTAACTTCGTCGGATTTGAACGAAACTTGGTAGATGTGGACTACGGTTGATCCCGAGGAACATGACCGTCATTTCGAGGTCACCGGAGGTCAAATATGCGTGATTTATGGGATTTTCCTAACTTCGTCAGATTGGAACAAAACTTTGTGGATGTGGACTATAGTTTATCTTAAACAATATTTCGGTCATTTGATCGCCATCAGAGGTGAAAACGACATGAATTAGGCAATTTTCCCAATCACCGGAGGTCATTATCCATTAAAAAAACGGGGATATATTTGTTTCTCAATTGCGGCGTCGAGAGTCAAAAATGAGCATTTCCGCCAGATGGGAGTGTGAGTGGCTGCTCTTTTCACACTAAACCCAACACCCAAGACAAATCTTCCAGTACGAGCCTACTAACACTAGAGCAGTGACCATTTCAATCAGCTTGGATTTCCATTCAACTCGAATTGATAACAAAAACTAGGCCAGTGGAAAGTGTGGGAGCCTAATTTGGTAAATCGTCGAGCTCGTTTTCTATTGGTTATAGGTTCGGGCCCAGGTTGTATAATTGGGCAAGGTACCTCATCTCGATTGAATTGCTCCACCCAGGCAAAGCCTAAATCGGGACCATGCGAGGTAATTTGTTCAGCGTTGTGCTGTATGTGGCTGCCCCCATGGGAAGTTCCCGGGGGACATAGTAGAGTGGAATAACAAATACGTGTGCCGGGTGCGAAGAAACCAGAATCATGCACTCAACTGGCTGGAGGCTCTACTGCTAGGGTAGTTGAATAGTACCAAATCCAAATTACCCGATGAATCGGTGTAACTGATGACTACAAATCGACAGTGGTTCATACAGTCCAAAAACTTTCAAATGTTCCCATCCTATAGGCCTAAATCAACCGAAACTAATTGTGGAGTTGAATTCTCTACAAACAGAGCAGTGATACGCACCAGGACTTAATTAGCTCTACCTAAAATGTGTGCAGCGCCCCCTTGAAAGTGGAAATCAAGTCTGAAAAGGTTAATCGTTGATCCAAGACAATGACTGACCGAGAGACTTATATAGCGCGCGTCATTCGATTGCTTTGTATGCATCGCATTGTTGCCGAGCATGTGATAGCGCGTACCAAAATGGGCTGATGCGACGAATACTCAGGCCCGTCTGATATATAGGAATATGATTGTCTCAATCCAGTTATTTGGTTTACATAATGCCTTATGATGTAGGAACCGGTAATATAACTTATAAGGCATCTGTTTCCCGATAATAGCTGGACTCATATTTCTAAACAGCCCCGGACATGATGTCGGACATGTAACCATATCTGCCACACTGCGCAGGACAGGAAGTAGGCCCATTGCAGAAACACATCAAAAGCTGAGAGCTTACACAGGTCAAACTCCGTGAGACGTCCAGTCCGCACCAAGCACGAGACTAGTCTGTTGAAATTTATTAGCTCCACCACATTTCGCATTGGGGCAGCTGCATCATTATGATATTTGTTTCCTATAATTCTGAAGACCCGTGAGGACCTGTAACACCAGCATCAAATGACACAGGTAGAATAGAAAGCCTCCTGTTTTTGTATTGTGGAGAGCTAGGTTCTTGCACCCAACTCTGCACTCTTACTTCAGCGTATCGATTTTAATTAGGATTTATGAAGATAACAATGTCCCACGAGGACCTGTAACACCAGATATCAATCTACATGATTCCACAGGAGGCTCATATATTCCTGTTTCGGTAGTGTGGAAGGAGTCGGGATCCAGCATCCGACATGCTCCGTTCCACGGCCTTTTGGCTCGATTTAATTAGGGCTAGAAACCCAGACTGGGAAAACCCCAAAGCCAGTAGAGCTACTCAGAAACTTTGAGGAGTAGACTTGCCAGTTGAAGATGGCCTCACGATTGCCCCATCCCCTCCCACACACGGGGATTCCACACCGCTCTCCGGGCAGCCTCACCATTCAACATGCTCAAACGACAGCTGGTGTTGTCCAGAGACAGAACCTGGATAACTCGGGTAGGTCAGAACTCAGGATACACAGGGAACTCGCTTTCGCTTGTTCCATGCACTGCTGTGCATTCTCAACTCCCATCTTCATTCTGTCTCCTTCAGCCGACCTTACCCCTCAGTCGTCTTTTACGATAGGTGGGGAATAATGCAGGATCATTCCAAAATCCCTCAACCCGCAGGGGGTACTATAGAGTAGAGACAGCTGCCGAATGCCATACAATACGAGTCAGTATGAGCTACCTCTGGTACAGGAGGAGTGGACTTGCCTGTGGAAGGACACACACATGGATTCCACTCTCCAAGCAGCCCCACTAACCTGCATGCACAACCAACAGCAATTGGTGCACGATGTCCTGGAAAGCTGCGTAGGCCAGGACTCAGGATACACAGGGATCTCGCTTTCGCTTATTCCCTGCCCGTTGTACTTCCCTACCGCCCATCCTCATTCTCCCTCCTTCAACTGTCCTCCCCTTTCGTCGCCTTTTACGACAGGCAGGGAATACCGCGGGATTATTCGAAAATCCCCCAACCCGCAGGGGGATTACAGTAACTATAGCCATTATACCAGTATAGGCAGTCTTTTACGTAGAGCTGCAATGCTTATTATGTCAATGTCTTTTTCCGTCTGTCATAGGAGTCAATACAACTCGAAAGCAAAATATAAAGAACATTAACAACACTACATGCTAGCCCTCATCACGCTGAGCCATCGGAGCTCCCAGACAGCTCCTTCCTTGTCCACACGGAGCTCGTCACTGCGCTGCTTGCCCGGTGATTCGAGCACCTGTCTTGGTGCTCACTGGTGCGTGCAGTGATGTCACTACCCACGCGTGCGCAGACGCATAGAGATTATCCATTCATCACGAGAACAACTTACGTAGAGTAAACGCTTAGTTCTCCTCAATGTATATTATATCCTGCATTGTATTATCATGAACGAGTGAACAGGTGATCGTAGTACACAGGTGCACTGCTCATGCATTGAGTGACGTTCAATTGCAACTCGGTCATTATCAGTCAGCTTTATGCCTGGCTGTGTGTACGTATGGTATATAAAGAACGTTGTTATCAGTCCGGAATGGGGCGGAAATCATGCCGGTACAATAAAATTATAATAATATACTCTGGCGATCAACAAGAGCTATGATTCAGTCGAAATATTGGGGGAAACAAGCTGATTTGTGGAAAATCATAAGTCAATGGAGGTTTTTCCGACAACGCGGGCAATTACTGCCTATAACGGAGCCTTCCCCAATTAGTTGTGGTTGGGTTTCCTATTCAACTGCATCTTTACACCGTTATTAGTCAATGCTAAACTGCAGAGACTTACAAGCCTAATGACCATTCGTCGAATTCATTGGTGGGTGGAACGAAATATTCCACTATATTCCAGCACAGTCCATTCGTGAATGAACACTTCATGCAGTATGAAAAGATTAAATACGAGGTGTCATGACATGTAATTGTACAGAGACAGATGTTTCCTCACACCGAATCGAATGCACTATGCATATGTAGTAATCGAATGCGTATGTAGTTCAGAAAATATCTGTGGAGCAGGGCAGAGGCGTCATCACCCTTGTGCCAAAGGATGGGAAGGATTTGACGAAAATGAAAAACTGGAGACCAATTTCCCCCCTAAACGTCGATTATAAAATAGCAGCATCGTGTATTGCGTCAAGACTAAAGCAAGTAATCCCGGATATTATTCATCCTGATCAAACAGGCTTTCTAAAAAACAGGTACATTGGCGAAAACATTCGTCTCATTCTAGATGTTATGCAATATGCAGATGAGAACAATGTTCCAGGCAATATTCTTTTAATAGATTTCGAAAAAGCGTCTGACAGTATAAATTGGAGTTATGTTCATTACACACTTCAACTACTTTATTTTGGAGATAGTATTCTTAGGTGGGTTAAAACTCTTTATTCCAATATAGATAGTATTCTTAGCCATTATCTTTTCCTACTATGTGCAGACATTCTTGCTTTAAAACTACGAGCAGATGATCTGTATACTGGTGAATTTTCCACGAAATGGCCCGTCAAATGACCTTGGACCCTAAATCACTGTGTCATCATTATCCATCAACATGTGTAGGAGGAGTTGCGTTTCGATGTCAATCGTGTCAATAAATCATGCATCTAACTATTACTGACTATAATACAAAGCTCAGCTGTGTAGGCATATCGGTCAGTGGAGCTCTGTAGTGAATTGGATTATTGGAACTAGACACATGTGGTGAATCTGGGTAAACACTGCAAGGTCAGGCAATCAACTTTATTTGCTTAATTGTGGCCACTCCTATCCGCTGTGAGAATAGAAACATATTATCATTGTATCATCATTTATCAGCGATGGAAGGCTGTCCGGGTGCAGTTATTTTCAGACTTGGGCGACTCCAGGGTTTTGGGAGTCGAGTACTCGCGTCCATCAGAGTCGCGACTCTGAACGGAGTCGCGACTCCTGACGTAATTTGCAATGACGTCATAATATTGTAGGAGAGTAGGCCTAAGATTGGCTTTCGTTACTGAACCTTCATCACTGGGAGGAACTACCTTCCGCCTCCGCCACAATTATTTCGATCAAGGAATGCAGACGAGTAGCACGACGATACTAGGACTTAGAAGATTCGCGATTTTGAAGACTTCTGAAACGCATCACACTTCCGAGAAACCACAAAAAAGTGTGATTCTGATTGCAAGACAATGTGCCAAAAAAGTGATCGTGAACGCGTAAGAATTATCGATGCAAAACAGACCGCCAAAGAATAATGTTAGTTCCAGAAGTTATCTATAAATTGCTCAAGTTGCCGTCCCCTCTCTCGTGTAACCAACAGCTTTAACTTTCACGCGGAACATGTGACAGCTGTTTTCGAAATGCACATGGTAATACAACATAACACACTTTTTCATAACGACGGGCGCTAGTTCTTAGTTTGAGACTTTGAGTGCCCCGTAAAATTATGGATCGACTCGCCAAACAAGCACATGTTAGTTAGCGCTGCACTGTGGCATTCACATTTCTTCAGTAGCCCGATTGGACGGCCGCCTCAGAGGAGAGCACGTGTTATTGGAACCAGTTCAACAGGTTCTCGCTTAATGAGTGAGAAAGCGTGCGAATAGCTACTGATTGTGACTAAGCTAGAACATGTACATGACATGACCCTAAATGAGGTGTTCGTAGTCGCGATCCCGCAAATAGCTGGAGTCGCGACCCGACTCCTTGTCTGGAGTCTCGGCCCCGAGTGAAATCGAGTAACTCGCCCAAGCCTAGTTATTTGTTAATCGCAGACACTGCCTCATATTTGCTGGAAATTTGTAAAAGTGAACGAGCGTATGGTCTAGCCTAGGATCGGCGGCTTCCAACCATGAGGTCATGGGTTCGATACCCGTCGCCGTCGTCCAGTTCTTTTTGGACGTTCAGTGAAGTGCTGAACATGACTTCGGAGATTGGGCTGCCGTTCGATTGGTGTATAAAGTGAATCTCAAACTGCCAAACCAACATTCGGTCGTTAAAACCGTGAAAATGAGACAAACCCATTATTACGTAATATCTTTGTGGCGTCACAAGCGGAAAGAATCACCTGTTCATTGCAGAGGCAGAATACAAAAGTTACCTTCTTCAAAACTCTCTCACAAAAGTATGGTATGTCTGATGTGAATGAAAAAATCGCAGAATTCGTACAAATATATAGATGCAAACATTCATATACTTCAGTGATAAGACAGAACTTGCACTTTTTACCCAGGGAGTAGTACGAATCCAGCAATTACTTCGCAATTTCATAGCGATATCAGTATCCATATTAGTTACCCTTGTGACGTTATTAGACCCAAACAATTGAATAACACAGGCACGGAATGAGTAGGAAACTTCAAATTTGAGAATCAGGGGTTATGTTATACGATCTTTTCATATATGTGAGTTTCAAAACGTTCCGGTGCCATCTAAAAAGTGTAGATTTTCACTAAATGTAGCCATCAAACTTGTAACAGGAGCATTGTAGCAGGTAGGGTAATTGACTATAAGGATCGCCTCAACAGAAGGAATCTGGTTACCCCCAAAATAGCCCTGAATATCCCTCTGTCGAGAGGTCAAATGAGGTCAAAGTAGGTCACAAGATGTACTTTACACAAACGAACAAAAAAACTTTTCATTAGACCGTCACCATAAGATGTCCTGTTGTTAAGATGAGGATAATCCTACTGTTACCTTGAATAACCTCGACCTGACACCGAGAACGAAATAGTTCCTGAATCCCATACATGTAACATGTGTACCTAAATTTAACTTGTTACATGCTTGCATTCTACAGATATCGTGCAGACAAGCATTTTGAGTTTTCCCGCTTCCTGACCTTGAACCACCTTGACCTGACACCAAAAACAACATGGATCTTCCTCCCTATATATGTAACCTACATGGGTACCTGATTTGAATGTGTTAAATGTGTGCGTTTTACATATAACATGTAGACCAGAAGTGTCTCATGCCGATGGCACAAAAGCTCACCTGTTAATTCGCATCAGTGTGGTGCACATTGATGGGAAGAACGGTCTGTATATATGTGACCCTCGAAGTTACTCAACATGGCCCAATACTAGCCCACCAGATTACCTTCAACCTACAATTTCTGAACACTCTGTATGTAGCATTAGTAGCCGATAATGACCATCTTCCATGAGCATCAAATTCAAACTCTATAGTGAAGCATTTGACATATTTTAACGGAATTGCCTGAATAGCCTTGGCCATCAAATCCTTGGAAATCCTTCATGTAGCATACTGTAGTATCAAACAACTTCCATTACCATCATATTCACATTTGACATATTTCCACCAAATGGATCATATGGTCCATCAAATGACCTTGAACCTTGAATCCCTGGAGGCCCCATGTGTAGCGTCGGATGAAAATGACCAACCTCCATGATCATCTAATTCAAACTCTAGGCGGAGAAGCATTTGGCCTTTTTCACAAAATGGCCCAGATGGCCGACCGAATGACATCGGACCCTAAATCCCCGAACATCCTATATGTAGCATTGGGACTCGATAATATTGACAAACTTCCATGATCCTCACATTGGAACTCTGAGAGGAGAAGCAGTAGAAAAACTGTCACAAAATGGCCCAGATGGTCCGCCATGTGACCTTGGACCCCAAATACCTAACTGGGGATTTCAATTTTCATGTCGATGTCATAAACGACCGTGATGCTGTCAAGTTTCTCAACTTATTAGACAC
>JAUOBX010298607.1:0-11186 GCA_032360705.1 Eupentacta quinquesemita
AAAAGCAATAGGCCCAATAACAGATCCTTGAGGAACACCACAGTCAAGACTGGTAGGATGGGATATAATATTGTCAATGACAACAGACTGAGTGTTACCATACAGGTAGGAAGAAAACCAATCGAGCGCCTTGTCGGTAATACCATTATCTTTCAATAGGGCGATCAATTAGCTGTGTATGATCAATAGTGTCGAATGCAGCACTGAAATCAACGACGATGAGCAGCCTGCATCGGGGCATGAAGATGGTGTTCGACAAGGTGGTTCTGTAGCTGATTGACAACCACTCTTTCAATCACCTTCCCAAGGAAAGTAAGATAGATCGGGCGATAGTTGGCCAAGATTTCAGCATCCAAACCTGGCTTCTCCAGCAGTGGAGTAACACAACCGTGATTCAGGGTTGAGGGGAAAACACCAGAAGAGAGTTGTTAACGATCCTAGTGATAGTAGGACGAAGATGATCAAGGGAGAGTTTGAGAATGTTAGCAGGCGAAGGACCCAAAGAACAAGATGTAATAGTGGACGACTTGATGACACGGACGACCTCATCCTCGGAAACTTCAGAAAAATGAGTGAAGCTTGTCATACATGACTCAGTAACGACACCAGAGAGTGGGATTCAGGTACAAGCTCCAGACTTTCACGAAGTTTCCTGGCATGTAAAAAATAATTGAAGGAATTTACCAAAACCTAGGCCTCAACAGGGGTAGGCAGCGATCTAGACGATTAACGAGAAATGAGATTGTTGATGACCCGAAAAATATTTCTTTGATCAGACTGTGAGATGAGATCAGTGTGATAGTCAGCTTTCAGCTCATCGAGGAGAGTTTTGTAATTGTCACAGTGATCCATATAAATGTCCTTGTCTACAGTGAGTCTGGTCTGCAACCACTTGCGTTCAAGAAGAGCCATGAGTGAGAGGGAGGAGTGAATGTCGGTACAAATGTCATCGATGCTGATGTTATGAAGCCCACGGGTCGTTGTTTGTTTGGTGCACGGTCCAGGACGGCAGATATTAGGAAGACACTTAATAGCAGAGTGGTCAGATGGTAAGCCTCCTCTGCCCCAACGACGATGAGAGTGGAGGAATTTGAAGGTAGACAAGGTGTTTTGAATATCGGCAATGACATGATCATCTCTGTTGTCGCCGGTCAGTCAGGTTTCGATGATGGCTAGAACATCAAGTTGAGCACCAATGACGAAGTCACACAAGGAAGCAGATTCAGGTTTTGCACAGATAGATCTAGCATTAAAGGTAGCAAAACGAACAACAGGAGTATAAGTGCTAGAGCCAGTGCTTACGAGAGGGATTGGAGTCAGACTATTCAAACTGATGGTAGAGCCACGTTTCTGAAAAGTGGTCGGCAACCTAGGACCAGTAATGATGGTGTAGATCATGTGCTTTTTGTGTGTGCCACCACGGCAACCACGATAACGAGAAGTGCACATGATTGAATGGTACTAAAAAACAGAGAGGAGAACAGTAGAATAAATGTGAAAAGGTACACATGTATAAAAGCAAAACGAATGTGCAGAATTCAGCAGATCGAGATCAGCGCATTTAAACAGTAAATACAATAATAAGATAGTAAAAGGCAGTACACAAATATGCAGATCGTTTAGTTCCCCACAGCCAATGGGTATCCAGGGGGGAGGTGAGACAACTGCTGACCAAGGCAATATACCCACAATCCTGAAAAGGTTGCTAGGTCAGTTCAGACGACTCGGACCGAGCATATAGAACACACTGGCAGATGAAAAGCACCAAAGAGAGCACCGAAAACAGAAATGAACACAGAAAATAAAACTCTCCCGGGTCAACTCGATAACACAACTGCGTTCCCTCCAACCTTTCCTCAGTTTTCTGACATTTCGTTCTCACGTTATCTTAAAAAAATAGCATTCACAATGTTCGTGGTATAACTCTAACCAATCTCTCCATAACTCATTCGAAGAAGACATTACATAGTCCTTCCATTTTATCTGTGCGCACTCTTCTTCCATCTTTGACCACTCTGCATTTATCCCATGGGCGGCGATCCTGGAGTGACGGGGGGATGGGGGAGACGGGTCCCCCAATATTTTTCATGAGGGGACAGAATATAGAATGTCCCCCCCCAATATTTTGAAGGTCCAGACAAAATATGAGTCTCATTTTTTTCTTCAAATGACTAAATCGTTTTAATGTCAATCCCTTCTCCTGAATAAAGCTGCAATCAACGGAATCAGATCGCTTTCGTCATTCATCTCGAATTAAAAGTCACCGTCAGTCATGAGTGAACCGAACAAATGTGTGCACCCGTATTACACTGCATGAATTCCCCTGCGATCATGGGATATATCATAATTGAATGTACCGTAGTTCATGTGATATAACTAGTTGTCATGTAACATAACTTGTATAGCCTTTATAATTATTATGATGTTTGTGAGAATTTACTTGCCACGTAACATGCAATTGTGTGCGAATATTCATATCTTGAATCGTCTATAGGATATAGGATATAGGAATCTTAATTGACCATAAAAGGAACTGGAGTTCACTCTCGATGAAACATATATAAAACAAGTTTACATATAGAGAACAAATGGAGTATAAAACATTTCTAAAGACGATAAAACGATAAGACAGACTGATGATAATGCTAAAATATATTGAAGAAGGTCCAATCTAGCACGAGGATGAGGGTTGACCGCCTTCAAAATATAGCAAAACTCTTTTCTCTCCTATTATCTGGGAGGATGACCATACCCCTGGGATTTGAATTGGTTCACCATGCAAGGCGCAGAATCGGACATTCAGGAAGGGGGGGGGGGGGGGATTTCCGAGGGTTATTTTGATGTATATATAGGCATATATATGACTCCATTAGTCTACATTCCGTCATCTTTCCAGATTTTCAGATTGATCTATACCAGTGCTGTTGTCGAGTACTCTCAATCCGAGTCCGATTCCTTGAGCGTACGAGACTGAGTCATTAGCTTCCGAGTCACAGTCCGAGGCCTCGAGACCGTACGCAAATTTGATCAGCAATGTTTTTTATCCACACATCCCTATTGCTAAGGTACTCAGAAATTGTCAATGTCAAGCAAGAGTCTTAAAAAAACTTACATGCCGTGAAAGTTTTTACGATGATCTATGTGAGCGATTGTATAATTGGATCAATTGCTCTTTTTTCTTTTTGGCGCCCCTTCCTTCTATCGAAATCCTCAGCTAGGAGACGAAAAAAGTGTGCGACTCACGCGCACAGGTGCGTTTGTTACAGGACTCTCTTCGGTTGTGTCATTCGCCAAGCTTTCAAACTTGGATGCTTGGTTTGACCAACTGATTATTCCCCAATTCACCCGAATGAGTAGGGCCCTACTGACAATAAATTATTCGAGCTCTGAATAAACAACTTTAAAACCAGTTTTACTGCCCGCAAATGTCATTTCCTGCCATCTGAGAGATGTGAATTAGTCAACATTTTCGTGTGCGCCTCGCGCAACTCATGGTGGTGCTCCGCTCAGATAGTAACGAAACGCTCTCTCAAAACATCATTAGCCCCACCCTCTCGCCCCACTACACAAATCCTAGCTACGCCACTGGTTTTTCTTGTCATTTGAATTGCATTAGGAATTAGTGAAGGACCTCGACCGAGTCCCCAAGTTCTTGGGTCGAGTCCAAGTCATTGAACTTGAATTGCTATACACTCAGTCCTACCGAGGAAATATTTTCAACCTTCAGGCTATTTCTTGTCATGGGGCTAGAGTAGTGCAAGTTGAATCAAATCCCTCAAAGAGTCTGACAGGGGGCTCATTTGGAGTGGGTGCAGTCTTTTTACGAAGGTTCAGTGGTAAATAAAAATTGGGGGAGTAATTAGAAAGGAGAGAGTGCTGAGTGGGAGTTAGAAAAATTCCTGACAATGAAGTAGTCGTTCGTTCTGTACTTCAATATATTAAGGTCATCGAATAATTGTTCATATATTAGGGTCAGTATATGCGTTTTAATGGATAGTACATATCGGACATACGTAGAAAATTCCTGTACGGTACGAACATTTAACCTAGTGGCTGCTTGAGTGACCTAGTAGCATGAAAATGACACATCCAAAAGAATATAATATTACATTTTTGTCAGTAAAATTGAACATTTAGATTGTTGCTACTAGCTCCGCAGCTACACCATCTCCTCTTCTGACGTTAGTATCAAATCGGGAGTATTCTCTCCACTCGTAGGTTCATCAACATGCTGAAACACAAATCGTCTTGGACTACTATGAAAAGTCATTCGCACTCCATCCGTCTGCTTCCAAAGTGTACCATTTCATGTCGGGAAAGTTGGAATTCCCCACCACCATTACACGTTTCTGCCTATTTGAATGCTTCAATGTCTCAATAAAGATGTTATCTTCTTCCTGAGTTGTATGTGGCGTTCTGTATATTCTATCAAATTATATGACTGTCTTTGGCATCCTCTATTCTATACCAAAGTGTTCCTTGAAATAGTCCGATCCTTCCTAATCTCATTCCCGTAATGTTCTTCCTTACATAAACAGGTACTCCACCACTGGTTCTTACACTTTTTTCTGCAACAGTAAAAGTTTTCCAGTTGTATTTCTGCGTCTGTAATGTTAACATTCGACCATCAAAATTATGTTCAGCCACTTGTGCTCGTTAAGTTGTGATCGGTCAATCTTATTCATCATGCCTCTAGCATTAAAATGAAACAATCCTTGTAATTTCGTGGATCTGCTTGTCCTAAAACGTGCAGTATGTACGGGTGTTCCTATGCGTTAAGAAACATGTCTAGGTTGAGTTATTACCTGCCACCTCCGGCCATTGCGCCCAACGGAGGGTGGCTTTGTCCAGATGGGATGTTACCATAGTCTCCGGCCATTGCGCCCAACGGAGGGTGGCTTTGTCCAGATGGGGTGTTACCATAGTCTCCGGCCATTGCGCCCAACGGAGGGTGGCTTTGTCCAGATGTTACCATAGTCAACTGTGGTCTTGCTCGTCTCTCCACAGCGCATCAGTTCAGTTCAACTCTGGCTCCTTCCTTTCTCCCTCTTTAGGAGGCTTGTCTCTCGATATGTAGATATTTGAGGTGCCAGTTGCTCCTGTGAGTTTCCTCAGCTTTTTAGCATTTATCAGAATAACGTCACGTTGTGCTTCGTTGTGGCAGGGGTTGGCGTTTCCAGCTCTTCTAACGCCCAGCCTTACAACATTTGCAAAACTCCGGAACTTCAATGTGTACACCCTCTGTCAGGATTTTATTCACAAGTCTCCTATCATGTACCGTCCTTTCATCTATGTCATCTGAATGGCTTCCTTTCACATTGAACAGCACCAGCTGATTAAAAGTTCTAGGTCCACAGCCTCATCCATGCATCTTACCACTGACACCGTTGGCATTCTCGCTGTCTGATTCCTGAACTTCTTCTCTTACTAATTTCTTCCACTTTCTGCGAAGCCGTCGTTATTACATTGTGCGATGTCGTTCAGTTTCCTGTATATCTCGCAAACACGATTCACCAAGACATCGTGTTGAGCCTTCAAATCACTGATCATTTTCAAAACATCAATGACTTTCCCGTTGCACCCCTCGCAAAACCAATGTATCTGGTCTCCACTCTGACACACAACAAGTTGTACATCTCTAATGAAACCTCATCACATTGAATATGCAACCATCCCGAACAGTACTCACATCGAAAGGGCTCTGTTCTGGTCAGTAACTCTTTCTCTACAACCTACACACTCTTGATCAGCATTCTCATAAAGTTCCACTACTCTTAGCAACCTTCTCTTTGCTTCCCCGATTCTTGGAATGCGGCATGTTCAGATCGAGAAGACATCAACAATTCTACTAATAGCAGTACAAGAATGACTGTAGGGAATTCTTTATCTCAGTTCACAGAGGCAGTGTTCATCAAATGACCAATTTACGATAACGAGAACGATAACGATAACGAGGAAAAAAATCGGACAGGTCGTGACTCAACGGGTTTCCATTTTCCCGGTCAGACAGCGACAAAAACGATAACGATAACGAGAACGATAACGATAACAAGAAAAATTCTCGTTCTGGCGAATCGCTCAGTGAGCGAATTTTCTATCCTATAACGATAACGAGAAAACTGTTCACCAATCACGTCAGGAGTTCACGTTGTTTGTAAACGATGTGTTTGAGCATACCCAATGCCGTGGCATCTAATTTGCATAGCCAACGAATTCGTGCGGAGTTTATCGCTGCAGTGTGACCGCTTGGATTTGCTCGTTATCGTTATCGTTATAGTTCTCGTTATCGTTCTCGTTGCGGTGTGACCGGAGCTTTACCCCTCAATGCAAGTAACTCCCCCAATAGAAGTATTAGCATAACAACCATTGCTATGGTGACCAGCAGCAGTGAATATGGGTGAAATGGCAAATTGACTACAATATCTCATCTGGCCGATGAGATCATTACTAATGGATTAATCTGATTCAAATCATCCAATTTGTGATTGCATGTGAGTTACAGAGAACCTGGGGAACACTAAAACAGATATTCCAAATCCAATGTTGTGAGGCTGCCTGGCTGAATCTGGATATTCTTAATCGAATAACCTATTGGGCAAAATTAATTGATTGATCTTTAGTTTAGCACAGTGCTACATATCATGTTAGTACAGTCTGTGTCATGACAGTGACCTACCTCTACTTGAACTCCACACTCTCTGCTCCTGAGCTGAACCCCCTATCAGCTTCATTGCACGATGACTCTGTGTGATGCCAGTCATACTGGTACCTTCAGTGTGCCTCTAGAATCTCGTTGGATGCTTGTCACTGAAGTGGAAGTGGATGCTAATTCCATGAATAATACATCGTCCGGCAGGTAGGCAGCTGAAATACAAGAGCATACCATCAACACTACATCTTCACTTTCCACCAATAGGCCGTACATACAGCAAAAACACTAGGAGCCTTGGGCAGTCATGGGTGGTTGCCACTGGAGTGTAGTGAATGCTGATTCCATGAATATTACATAGTCTGTCAGTAGGTAAAGGAAATATAACAGCACATCATCAAATTCAATACAGGATCTTCACTTTCCACCAGTAGGCCATGTGTTCAGCAGATAAACAGTTGTTTTCTGTATCTATTGTGTGTCCCTAGGAGACTTGGGCAGACATGGGTGGTTGCCACTGAAGTGAATGAATATTACATAGTTGGTCGGTAGGCAAAGGAAATATAACAACTCACCATCAATACAGGATCTTCACTTTCCACCAGTAGGGCGATGTGTTCTGCAGGAAACACTGTTTTCTGTTATAATCGTGTGCCCCCCACTCCCCACCCCAGGAGCATTGTGGCAGTCATGGTTAGTTGCCAGGTTAGATGCAGGTTCCATGAATAATACATGGCCTGGGCGGGTGAGTAGCCAGATTAATATAAAGCAACATACCACCAACACTAGATATATTCACTTCCCAACAGTAAGCCATGTGTATCACTGTTTTCTGTTAATATATTATGTGCCTCTGGGAGCCTTGGGTAGTCATGGGTGGTTGCCACTGAAGTGAAGTGAATGCTGATTCCATGAATAATATTAATAATTTTCCATTGGTAGGCAAAGGAAATTAACAGCTTACCATCAATACAGGATCTCCAGCTTCCCAGTTTCCACCTGTGAGCCATGGCATCTACTGTTTGCCTTTAGGAGACTTGTGACAGTCATGGATGGTTGCCACTGTAGTGGGGTGGATGCAGGTTCCATGAATAATACATGGGCAGGTGAGTAGGCAGATGAAGTATAATGGCGTACCATCAACACTAGATCCTCACTTTTGCCAGTAAGCCACGTCCTCTGCAAAAACACTGTTGCCTGCAATATCTAGTGTGTGCCTCCAGAAGCCTTGCGGGTGATTCTCACTAAAGTGTGGTCGATGCTAGTTTCATGAGTAATACATGGCCTGGTAAGTATGCAGATCAAATATAACAGCATACCATCAACACGAGAGCTTCACTTTCTGCCAGCCAATGTTTTCTGTTATCCATGTGCTCTAGAAGCCCTGTGGCAGTCAGGGGTAGTTCATAGTTCTCACTGAAGGATGGTGGATGCTGGTTGCATAAATACTACATGGTCCGGCGCAGGGTTGTAGCTAGAGAGAAGTCAGTGGGGGCTAATTTATTTGGGGAAGTGGTCAGTACTTTGGACCAGAAGCAAAATTTTTCGGGTTTTTGCGAGCTCTCCAGAACCAACTGTTGTAGTTTGATACTAACTTTTGGCAACTTAGGTACATGAGTGAGGCATTTGAACCAGATTACAGTGGTTTTGATACTTCCAGGGTACTGAAGACAGGAAAAATCTTTGGAACAAAAAAACACTTTTGGTCGTGTGTGGGGTAGTGATCGGCAAAGCACATTTTGGCCCCTAGTGCGGGTCAGTAAAGGCTAGTGGTGGCCTCCCCCTCCCCCCAACCACCGTAGCTACAACCCTGGTCCAGCGAGTAGGCAGATGAAGTGTAGCAGCATACTATCAACACCAGATCCTCACTTTCAGGCATTAGGCTGTTCGTTCCCCAGAAAACACTGTTCCTGTTATTTACCGTATGCTTCTAGAAGCCTCGTAACAGCCATTGGTGTTTATCAGTATCACTGAGGCATGGTAAATGCAGATTTTCGTGATTTCCATTTATCTCCAGTTCTGCAGGAAGCTGCACTTATGTTATCCAGACTGTGCCTTATGAAACCTGATGAGTGGTCACTGGAGTGTGGTGGATGTAGATTCCATTAATAATGCATGGTCCCGCATGTGGGCGGATGAAATATAAAAGCATACCATCAACACTAGATCTTGTCATTCCACCAGTAATTAAGCCATGTTCTCTCAAGAAAAACTGTTTCCTATTGTGGGTGTGGGTGATTTTCACGAAAGTGTGGTGGATAATTCTGTTAAATACTGTGTGCTTCTACAATCCTCGCCGAAATAGATGGGACAAAACTGACTGCGAGACGCAGTTTGAGCTATATTTAACATGTCTGGCGACCCCCCCTCCCCCATTCAATGTTGCGTCAAAGAGCGCGCCTCGGTACCCAACATTGAAGGGGGGAGTGGGGTTTGTCCCATCTATTTATGGCGAAGATTGTAGAAGCCTCATGGCAGTCATTGGTGTTTATCAGTATCACTGAAGCATGGTAGAATGGTAGATGCAGATTTTCATGAACTTCGAGTCGGTTCGCAAAGACAATCAAGTAAATGAAACCCTCGGGCAGTGTTAGCGCTAAGGGGTGGGATAGTCAGATTCTGACTATTTTCTCTAGAATCTCTCCCAAAAATTCATAATTTGCATCATGGTGATGGGAAATCTCTCTTTGATATCAGGAATCCCTCTTAAGAAAATCCCAAGGAGGGAAATCCCTAGCCATCTTGATTCCTCAGGGCTAACACTGCCCTCGGGTCCACCAAAATGATCCCTGGTCCCATGTGAAAATACATGACCCAGGGGTAAATATTTCAACCCCTGCTGTATGTGTGCTCCACATTCCATTCTCATTCATAGTTTGACTGTGGCAGTGAATACAGTGCATGTGTGTGTGTGTGTGTTTGGTGAGACTGTTCTCTGTTACCTTTAATGCTCCACTAGTTGGGTGATTGTCACTGTGCATTCACTGCACTATACTTGCGAGAACCATAACTTGACAACACACCTGACTTGCAAGAACTTTTCTTGCAAGGACAAAAAAACCATGTCCTTGCAAGGTTATGCCCTTGAACGTAAGGCGTATAGGGCCCGCTAGGGGGTTTCAGGGCAAAGTCCTCTCAACAACTTTAAAGTGTTTTCATTTGTGTTAGATGATAACCGATTTGTGAGGACTTCAAACTTGACAACACACTTTTCTACCCACTCTCAGAAGACCTTGAAATGTGCAGTCGTCACACACTTAGCCATATCATCTATCATCCTAACTTTCCAATTACTCTGTGTGTCATCAGTCAAACTGTCTTCTGAACACTAGCTGCTAGCCACTTAGTTGTCACTGATGGTGATTCCATGAATATTATATTAGGTAGGGGAATTGAGCATACCAACCCTGCTGGGCAATTGTCACTGAATTGGAGGTTGATTTTTCGAATTATATATATTGACCAGTTGGTAGGAAAAATAGTGCCTCAAAGTCTATCACCCAGCTTGATCATTGTCAATTAGTGATAGATAACTGTATGTGGACGCGACCCTCCACTGGCTGTTATTTTCCCTTACTGCGGATACCCGACTCAATAATATATTAATAATAATAAAATTACTTTCATATAGCGCGTTCATCAGCAAAAGCTGCTCGAAGCGCTACACAAAGGCTATATACCCAAAACCAGTAAAAAATGTCGGTAAAAAAAAAGCACAATACCCCTTATAACCGATAGAAATATAGAAATCCTAAAACTGTAAAAATCTATCAGAAAACATTATTTAAAAATAACTACTGATACCACCATAAAAACGACTGCGCCGAATCAATGAAACTCTGTCACATGATGCTTCAAGATGCTTTGAGATGCAATGATGAGAAGGGAGTCGCGTCTCTACATTAAGAGCCTTTTATCTCAGTCATTACTCCAGCTATCTGCTGCAACTAATTTATTTATGGAGATCGATTTGATGGATATAGGCCGCAGCATTTGATTTGAGAGGTTAATCTTCCTCAGAGTGTATCAGTAGATATTCACCATGTTAGACCGCGTCCTCGTAAGGTTATGCCCTTGAACGTCATTAAAAGGCATCTAGCGCCCTCTAGGTGGGGTGTAAGGGCTAAGTCCTCACAACAGTTTAAAGTGTTTTTATTTGTGTTAGAAGATAACCAACTTGTGTGGACTTCACACTTGACAACACACTATTCTTCCTAGGACCTGAAAACTGTGCAGTCTTCACAAACTTCACCCGCTTAGCCATATCATCCATCAACCCAAGTTTCCTGATTACTCTGTGTGTCATCAGTCGAACTGTCTTTTGAACCCTATATCTGCTAGGCACTTAGCTGTCACTGATGGTGATTCCATGAATATTATATCAGGTAAGGTAAGGGAATGTCACTGAATTGGAGGTTGATTCTACAAATTATATATATATGGACCAGTGGGTAGGAAACTAGTGCCTCAAAGTCTATCACCCAGCTTGACCATTGTCAATTAGTGATAGATAACTGTATGTGGAAGCTAGCCTCCA
>JAUOBX010298718.1:0-14273 GCA_032360705.1 Eupentacta quinquesemita
AAGGACCTGTCGGTTAACAATTGGTAAACTGTCATTCATGGGAGGATTTCACAGTTCTTTGCACTGCGCAGCTTTACGCATCATATGCAGAAAGGCATAATCCAGCCTGACATGACAGATGAGCCATTGGTTCATTTCGGGGTACTAAAGAGGATATAGCACAAGCCAGTGAGCCACAGTGCAATCCATAGGCGACAACTAACATAAGGCTACTGTACACACGACCCTTTTGTCATGATAGAGCACAGAGAAACCTAAATGCTCACACAATTTGAAATGGACAGTAAACCAATTATCTTCTAGAGAACTCTATCCCCACTGAACGTATGATGGCAAGCAGGTTGTTGAAGTAACAATTCCCAATTTTCTCAAATCTCATGATACTACTTGCAGAGAATGTAATTATTTTCTCCATTTCTCCCATCAGAAAGGCCATGTTCCAGTTGGCAAGAAATGAAATGCGATAATTTTGAGGTCCAACTGTTATGTCATACTTACGTCAGCCCTCAGACGCTTGATGTTTGCGCCACCTTTGCCGATAATTCCGCCGGCAGCCTGCAAGAAGAGTGAGGAGAACCATGTTATTCATGCAGACAACTAACGGGACATTGTGTGTTGAATGTTCATACAAGCCTCTGAAGATGGAGCACGAATCGGGTACAATCCCATTCATACAAATGCTGTTGGATTGTGAGAATCATAGCTCTGCGAGGACGTATTTGTCAGATGGGGATAAACCCGATGATGAGATCTAGAGACAGCCTTAACTTAAACCAGCTCATGTATAAATCTGTTGGTATAATAAACTACAGTTCCATCCTGCAACAATCTTCTTTCAGTCAACAGAAATGTAGAATCGAGAGGCTATCTTGATTCTGCACAGTCATCCAGTCAGTGTGACTACAAGCCTGGGCAGAATATACTATACATCACTGGTTTCATTCAATTATACTAGTGTGATCACCAAGAAAACCTTCTTGTAGCTATGTCAAAAGAAAAGATGGAGAAAAGAGAGAATGTGTGAACAAAGGTTAGACGAATATTGGTGTAACAAACCACTGAATGCTTATCAGCCAAATTGATTGATTTAGCTTATAATAACCCCGAAAGAGGAAGCATCCCATTCTGGACAAATTGTAAATTGAGCAGAGAATATCATTATATCAACCGTGAAGGCTGACAGTGAGTGGGGCAGCATTGGGGCTAAATCATATTAGGTCGAACCAAATGCGACAAAGTGTCAAGGCTGCAAAATGTAACACCCTCCGAACGAGTCGTGTAGACTGAAGCCGCCTCTGAGAGACGACACATTCTGACACCCCCAAATTGTGGCGAGTCATGTGAAAGAGAGCCAAGGAGCCAGTTAAAAGCAACGGCACACTCAGTCTCACACCTGAACTCACCCGGGCAGGGTAGAGGGGAGAAATGAAGCGGACGCTGGAGCCTGTAGCCATGGGAGGGAGAGCGAGAGGCAGATGCTGGATTAGGCACGGAGCAAACCACTCTCCTCGCCTGAATTAGCCCCAGCGCTGGCAGCGCAGGGGGGCCCCGCTAGGGCGACATGTGGCCATAACACGTGAATAATGCATCCGGCCGGCTGGCCGGGCAGTCATGCTGCTGTGCGATCTAATTACTCGCCCTCGCTGCACATAGGCTCTGTTGCTCTATTCAGTTCCTCATTGCCATTGCTATATGTTTTTCGCTGGGAAAGCAGGCATCCAGATAACTCATCACAGATATTTATTCTCCTAGTCGGGGAATAAATGAGCTTCTATTCGTGCATTTTATATTTATTTTCAAATTCGACGAATGCAATGACCAGCCCATTCAAATTTTATATCACACTGAGTAAAATATTGAAGCTAGTTGATTTTGCACGATTACACCTGTGAATAATACGGTAGGACAACTAAACATGTTCGGGTGGCATGCATGCGTGGGTTGCATTTACTGATATCGCAAGGATAATTTTAGGCCGAAATATTGATGATGTTTTTCCCACTCCGAGAAATACAGTTCGGCTTGGATAACAAGGTACTGAAATTTGGTCTCTCAATCATGCTAAAAATTAAATTAGGTTACAAATTTATCAAAGTGCAAAATATGAATAGCAGGAATTTGCATGTCATCCCTTGAGCCAAGTAGGCGATGCATTCCCTCTAGCCTATCTGCTAGTTTGGAGAACGCATTTCTGAAGCTTAGTTACGATGTGAGAATGACACATTTCAAGTAGGCTACGCCCCCATAAAATTGAACAATTACCTCTGGCTGATCTGTCTCAAACAAACACTTAATGGATGCACAGATTGTGTAAGCGATTTTTGGCTCTATTACTCAGCTGCAAGATGACTGGGCGAAGTCGGCTTGGAATACAATTGAATGACATGCTTGCGAAAAATTACTTAAATTTTGAAATAATGCAGAGGAATATGAAGGATGTTCTGCGAAATGATCACAAAACCTCGACCTGTAGACGGAACAAAATGGTCATCGTCTGAACAGACTGAAAACCTTTTCCCTGTAGCAATTCTGCTGTGAATCCCAAGTCACACCACAACCCAGCAGGACACTAAAGCAAAACGTCTTACAAATATTCAAATGCTACTGAATTATTACAGCATTACAATTTAAATTATGCATTTGTCATCCAACCTATATTCTTTTCAGGAATTACGAAGAACTGGCATATTCACTTTTTTTCTATGAGAACGGCGAATGGAACAACTTGGTTATTTTGAAACAATAGAAGACACGATTAAGGTATATATATATGAGTAAATATAGATCAAGAAAGAATACAATGTTTCCGTCGAAATAAATACCTTTCCAGTACAGGGATGACTCCATCACAAATCCTGCTGTGTTCCAATGGCACACAACGCTAATGAAAAGCAGCAATATCAAAACCTAGCAGTGGAAAATCAATGCTGATCCACTAGACTTCCAAGGACAAGTCTCAAGCCTCTTGGTACTCCTTGTGTACTCCTATCCATCACAGATTCTGTGACATTATCAAACCAGCAAAGGCTGAACCTGTCCCCATAAAAATATATTCTGCAGCCCAATTCCATCTTGCAAGCGAGGCAACAAGCAGAGTGACGAATGTCCACCATCCATCTGCTACCTCCCTTAAATACCAGATCCACCTCTGATGATTATCCTTTCCCTCTCTTTGTCCCCTCCCCCCTAAAGTACAAAGTGCACAGTCGACACCTACCACTGGCTACACAAAAACCTAGCAACCAGCCCGACATTAGACAAAGCCTTAAGAGCAATTTCCTGCTGCATGATATTACTTTTGCACCCCCTTCAGTCATCATAATTACATGGGTCTCTCTCTCTTGTCAACGGCAGGGTTTCTCCGACTGGCTTCTTAACAAACAAAGCAAACAAAGTGCAAGTGGTGACCGGGAGCTGATGGGCTGACATATGTACCAGCTGCTCCCATTGCCCCCCCCCCCCCTGATCTACAACAACAACAATGACATTATATATATTGCAGTTGTATAGTCGTGGGGCCTGCCCGGCTGGCATTTGTAACACTTTGATGCCACCTCCAGTTGGGAGGGGATGGGTGTGTGCGTATGGCTACGTGCACCCCCCATAAAGGATGGACACAACTCCGCCATTATACACAATGCTGCTAATAACGAGGCCGGGGCTCCCAAGATAATGGGGAGTCTGATTGTCAAGGCATGTGTAAAGGATTCCATCATTAATTGTTAATGAGGACCCCTCTCCTGTTAGCCGAGCTAGAATGAGCCCTTTGTCAGGAAATGGAGACATTTTGGTCTTTGTTGCCCAATTTTTTATTTTTTTTACCTACCTTAAGGTCAAAATTATTCGGGCCAATTCTGTCAGGTATATAACACAGCATCACTCATTTTTTAGGTATTTATGCAGATGTTCAGCAGCAATACAATCAATAGAATTTGAAATATTTCTCCACAATGTACTGTTCTTGTTGTTATTTCTTCTGGGTAGTGTTTTTCTCATATATTTCATAAAATTGAAATATCAACCTCTAACCTGGTGTTCTGGCACTGTGAGAAATACTATTTAAGAAATATTTGGACAAGTTTGGTAGATGAAAATATTATATAGACTCCCATTCATTAGTAAAATTCAAAATGTAAATGTAATGTAATGTAATGTAATGTGAACTTGTACAGTACAGTAGTTCACACATACTGTTTGCAATTTTTTTCCTGTTTCAGATCAAGTCATGATAATTTGTTCATTGGAATGAAGCTACGATTCATGGTCACTTGCTATTGTAGATTTTTTCCATTTGAAAACAATTTTTTTTTTTTTTTAAAGAGGCAAATCAGCATATTGGCAACCATTGCTTCCTGGTTGTAATATGCCTTTTGAGCTGTATCCACCAGTACCCATCTGGCTGAAATAAATATTTGGAGAGTGAACTCATTATGCAACAAATCATTTGTTTCTAAGTTCTAACCATATTCTGTCAAAAAATGTTTTCTTCATTAATGGTCAAAATCCCAATTCCATCCAAATCTGCCAAACAATATGCATCATTGATAACTAGCTCTGCTAATAGGTTTCAACCATTTGAGCATCTACATACCCAATTAGGGGGAGCTAATTAGGTTCACTGGTCTGTCTTTGAAACCCATTGTATCCACTATTCTTTTGTTATGCTGGCATAATGGTCTTGGTAGCCTAGCTGCAGGGGGTAGACCAAGTTGAAAGGATTCCAATATGAGAGGGGAAATTGGAAAAAGGTCAATAAATATGAGTATAGAACACACCATTTGTTTGCTTCTATGCACACAGGATCAAATGATGATTATGTACAAACTGAAGACTAGCTAAATTGACGAAAAGCCGTATTCAATTTTTTGCTGTGTTTTCTGGACAACTTCAGCATTGTAAAGAGGATATGATGCCCCCTCCCCGCATCCTGCTATTGGAAGATGCATGGAGTACTAACCTGGCTCTGTATCAGGAACCGTAGCGTGATATCTGGGCCGTCCTCCTCCTCGCCACGCTGTTTCTTCATGCTGGGAGGCTCGCCAGACTGCGATTCGTCCACCTGACGCTTGGCACCTAGAACAACAGATGAGAAAAGAGCTACTATAAATGATCTGACCAGCACGAAGACTACCCCGTACCAGCAAACTAGTCCGAATGATAAAGAATCATTCCCAAATAATGTGATGCCACGGAAAAGCCAGACACACATGGACAGCAAAAAATATGAAATACAAAACAGAAACAAAAACAAAGTTTCCATTCCTGTGTGTTTTGCTTAACAAAGATATTTGTTTTGTGAAACAATCATTTTGGACTACCTTGTGAGTCAACTCTTTTATGGTTAGTGAAACATTTTTTAGGATTCCTCCAACAGCTGTTAAGCCATAACACACTCGACCACAAAATGGCAGAGTGGGACAATTCCAGGAAATGTGGCAGTAAAGCATTCTTCAGCACTTCGACTTTGGTTTTTGTGCTCTGTTGTGTGCGGGGAATTGAAAATGTGTGACACAAGTTTGTATTGCCTTTTCCTGCCGTCTGTGTGTGCTAGGCCTAAATCTGTGAACTAATGCACAATATTTGCCACTAGGCCCACTGCACCGGCCGCAGTAACCTATAGCATGAAATATCTTGCATTTGCACAAATCTATGTTGGCCACCCTGAACGCCTCATCTTTCAGCAGGCTGAGGTGTCAGGTTTTTCCGAAGGGTCAGAAATGTGCTGAATTTGATGGGTCGAGTAGCTCTTCAAGGGGGATTAGGTGTGGCAAAATGGAAAGGACACTCAGATTCATGCGATTGTGAAATTTGTTGGAGCCAAGTGACTCATTAAAGAACTCTTGGTCTGGCAAAACAGGATATATGGGGTGGCCAACCAAGAATTGTGCAATTACTGGTCCAACATATAGGGGCGGAACAGTGGTGAAATGAGGGTAAATGTTTCAAGTGATAAAGCTGTCTCATGACCCACTATAATATTGAACAGAAGATCCTTTGACAACCTTTCGTTGCACCGTACGAACCAATCGAGCAGCAGCTTATGCATGGTCGTGTCTATAGTATTGCTCAATCATAAAAGATGTTACAGTGTATGTAGTTTTATATGTGCAGAATACCAATGGAACAATGGAATATGGATGAGAAGTGGGTTGGGAGTAGACAAACCACTGATTAGTGTGTTGAAAGCAGCTCACAAAGTATATGCCATGAACCCTTTTTTGTAGAACTGGTATCAAACCTCAAATGCAGCTAACAAATTCATGTACCTAAATCCATCACCAACAAAACCACCACAGAGGAAGTCCAGGTTGTGACCCATGTGTGTACTATATTCAAACCACAAATCATTTAGTTTTTACACATATTGGGCAGTTCATAAAACAACAGGGAACACTCAATTCTCAACGTTTCGGGTAGCACAACAGTTCAAATCGATGAAAAGTCATTTCGGACCATGGGACACTCCGTATCCCACATTGAGGATGATGCTATAAATAATTTGAAACCCTGCAAGTACCCCCCGAGCTTGTTTTAGAACGCCTACTGTATTGTACTGATCGACATTGATCCAGTATTCATACATCGTGCCGAGAATGAGAAGCACATGCAGGATTTCACTGTAATAAAATGGACATAACTGATTCAACCACCATGCTGTTATAATTGTATTGGCAACCCCTCCAGTAGCCCCAAGCTCATACCATTTTGAGAAATGTTGCTCACTGATCAATAGTGCATCACACACACTTTCAAAGTTTCAATAGACTGCCAGTAACAAATATATAGGTAATAACGCTAGATCCAATTTAATATGGAATATAAAACAAAGTGAAGAAAACCTAAGTTTGAGACTTGGGCAGTACTGCACAGGGGGTGATTCTAAACCTAGAGTAAAAGCTCCTCTCCCTAAAATAGAATTAGGAAATTCGAGAGAATGTTTCTGGAGGACCCCATCACACAGGCTAATAGTTGAGGGTAAGTACAAATATGGGTCATCCTCGATCAAAAGTGCAGTCCAGGTGGGTCGCATACCATACTTTTCTGCCCATTTCACAGAGGCTGCTTGGGAACGAGCATAATATACAATGGAGGCCTCCTCCCAGCTCAGCGTGAAGTTGGTTAACTAGCAAGCTTACAGTTGCTAGAGAAAGGCAAGTTAGTTTATATTTGGGCATTTCAGCACAGGATGAACTGGAAGTTCGAGAATTTGATTTTCTTTTCTTGTAACACCCTGCATAATATGTGGTAGTACGAGGATGTAGAAAGCTTCTGAAAACAAAGCTATTTCAAAGATTTGTTGATTTTGTGGTTGATATTGAACTGTCAAATAATTTAGGTTATGGCTTTCCATCCCAGGGCCTGCTCTCTGGTTCAACTAGTGCCATCTTTCTAGCTGATAGCGGTTTGACTAATTTGTTTGCCCTACACCTACAACAGTTTGTGGAGAAACCTGTCCTATCATTTTAGTCTTCATTTCCTCCACCTATTTTTTCTAGCAATTTCCTGTGCATTAGAAATGGCCATGGGAACCTCAATCTTCCTCTGAAAATTATGGTAGCCAAGTGCCGCAGCAGTTTCCGCAAAGTTGAAGTGTTGAACCAATTAATCATGGCGAGAGTGTATTATCTGAGACTGTGCGCTCATAGGCCCTCGCCACAGTATAGTGAGGATGGCTATTATGAATGATAGCACCACCAAATTTGGGATGACTACTTTCGGAGGCGAAAAGAAGCAAACACGCCGTTATTTGATCAAGTTTTAGGGGACGACAGTTAATAATAAAGGCCTGTCATCTGACCAGGTCATAGAGACTGCGCTGCACGAGGAGTTAATATTTGACTGACCAAGAATTTTTAGCAGTTATGAGGTGGCTGCAGATGTCAGTCTATAGTAGGCTGTTAAGGGGCAATTGGAGTGCTAAACAAACTCCATCTTCAATATTTTGAATCGATAAGCACACCTTGGTTGGGATATCAGTGCGCAATCATACTGTACGCTTGGCCCATCGTGAGATATACCGGGGAACACAGGTACACAAAGTTGAATTTTTGCAATATGCAAACTCTGATGAATGCCCTGGACAATCATCAGAACCCACTGCTCAGGTGACTAGAACAGACTCCTGGCTACTGCCCAGATCACCCAGTTTCATACCTTAATCGGCCAGTTATCAGCATTCATTAACAATGTTCCCCAAAATGATGGCAACATGCTTGACCAATCTTGACCAACATCTTGACCAACATCTTGACCAATCCAGCCATAACCTACATGGTTTCAGTAGTGATGACCACATGAATGCACCATGCAGGAAATATATCAGTTCTATCCAAGCAGGGAAATGTGATATATTGTGCAATGATGTGATGACTACCAGTGTTAGGCTGTTAGCACTAGGATCCTAAGTTTGGGGGAAATCCCTCCCCCTTATTTTTTTTTCTGGGGGGGATTTCTAATTATTTGGGGGGAATTTCCACAATTTGAGAGAGATTTGGGATCGCGTTTAATGAAATTTAGGAGGAATTTTGAACTATTTGGACATGAAATGATGTTGTACTAGTTGACAGTTGGGCACCAGTAGTACGATTCAGAAGTTGATAAATCGAGGGGGGGGATCCAATGCAGGATCGATGAGAGAGATGGGCAAATCCCCCGGATGTGTTGCTTAACACCATCACCGATGACTACATGGATGCGCCGTGCTGGGCATTAAACATAATTTGTCAGTTTTATCCATGCGGGGAAATATGGTGTCATGTGCAATGATGTGGTTGGGTTGCCCATGCGAGCGGACAGAGGGCAATGGCTTATGCAATAACATGATACAGTTACGCTCAGTGTATTCATGTGAGGTGGGGGAATGACGCAAACCAACCAACCAATACCGACTGTTTTGTTAAAGTGAAGGCTGTCCTGATAGGAACCGATCAGATAATATTTCCTGCTACTGCAATGTACCTTGACTTCTTCATTATCCACATTATTTACAAGAAGTTGGATAAGAACTAGTCAAAGTGGGCAGAAGTTGTCAAAGTCTGCAAAATTGTCAGTTTTAACATTTCAGTTACCTCAGATGAGGCTGTGATGCTGGTGATGTAGAATCAATCAGCAACTTCACAGAACTTCATGCCACGCCACAAAACCCGTCTAGGCTGGAATCAAGCTGGCATTGGAGGCAACGATAAAACCACTTGATAGCTGCCTAGCAATGGTACCTTTGCGGCCGAGACATGCCTAATTAAAGCCCTGTCTAATCATCGCCTCGTCGTAACTTTATTTATCGCCTCCAGAGGACCGCGGGTAAACTCTGGATATTAATGTTTCGCTCCGTTTCCCTCTGCAAATGTTTGTCAGGAGTGTCCCTCCTCGGTCTTCCGAGAAGGGAGAGAGAAAGAGGGGGGGAAATTAATAACTCAAATATTGGAGGACGATTACGCAGGGGCACGAACGAACGGCCTGGACTTGAGTTGTGAAGCACCAATCCGAAATTGCTCAGAGCCCGCAAGGTAGTTCCCTATTTCTAACAATGTATGATTAAACAGTCAGTGCACACCATCACTATGCACAAATACAAAATAACAGCCAACTATTGAAAACCATGAAATTGCATCGTGATTTATCGACAGTTATTTAGTTTTTCTATTCGCCACAGGGGTTCTCATTTTGCTCCAATTCTGGTTTTGTTATGTGCTTTATGATAAGGCCCCTCATTTATGTATGTAATGAAAGTCCATTAATTAACAATAATTTATGGAATTTGTTTAACCTGATTTGACGCTTCCCAAGAAAAATATCACCCAATCATCATCAACGGCTGAATTTTGATATGTTTTAAAAACATTCCTCTACAGCATAGATTAGAGCCTAGATTAGAACAGACTGCATCTCTGATTTTGCAGTTAGAAAGTTTAAATCTCTTGCCTAGATGCCTTTGAAAACAGCCTACAGTAGTCACATATTGGTTCATCCTAATTTATTCAGCTTCCACAGCTGATTCCACACTCCTCTCAGGTCTCCCACCTATTCAGCCCCCTGGGGGACCTCAAGTCATCCACGGGACTATCACTGATTAGCGGGAGCGACAGCGGAGGAATTACCAGCGCGAGAGGATCCTACAAGCTCTGTAATGTACATGCCATTGCCTGGGGGCTGGAAAACGTTATCTCGCATTACCTTCCGAGGAGCGTACATCACATTGTGTGTGGCTGAACGGAGGAGTAAGTGACAAGTCGTCAATATGCATGCAGACCATCGTTCAAATAAGACGATGATCGACTAGCCCAATTTCCTATCGAGGTGGCAGGTTTTTAATGATTCTGGATCAGCCGAGCCTCTGAACAACGACATCATATGGAAGGGAGGAATGCTCGCTTCGCATTACGAAACCTGCCTCTTCTAGTAATGTTGCCTACCTTTTGCAAAAAAGGTTGTTGTCCAGAAGCAACAATAACAGCTATTGGAACAATATTTCCACTATCATTCAGGATCAAACTGTCGCAATGTCAGGATGGTTAGACATAGCCTCATCAGGGAGATGTATAAATCACATAAAAATGTGCACGAGACAGTTACAGCGAGAAAGCGATGTGATCAAATTCATATTCCTGCAACACGCATAAGATATCATGTTTTGATGTTGTGTCAGCCACCGTAAAATGATCAAGTTCGTTCAATTTACACTTGGGTGTTGTGTGGCAACAGTTGGTCCTGAGAAACATGGCGAAGCACACGCTAGACCCATGCAACGCTCCATCACCAACATTACATTACTAGTCATCAGTGTTGGCGTAAGAAGAGTCTGAGAGGGATTTCACTGTCTGAGTGCAGAAATCCCTCTCAAGAGAATAACCGAGTAGGAACAATCCCTCCCAAACATTTTGGATTCTGAGGTTGTTAATTGTTACTGTATGAGAATCTCTCTTTTCACTTCTAGAAGCCCACTCATAATAACTCACAGGGAGGGAATTCCCTCCCAGAATAAAAAGCTTAGCACCAACACTGCTAGTCATTATTGTAACAGTGATCGCCGGATCTTCCTATTGAAGTGCCCAGATCCATGATGGAATGTACAAGAAGACAGTGGAAGAGTAATTACATATTGTCCGTGTTCTCACAAGTGTGTAACTGTGTATGGGCCACAATATACACAATGAGAAGGTTTTACATGTTTGAGCATGTACAGTACTATACAATTATTACCTTTGCCCAATTTACCAAGCAGATCATCTTGGGCCCAAATTCTGTTGTTTTTGTTATTCAAAATTCTTCAGAGAGACTAACTATGAGAATCCGACTTCTTGTGCGTGTACTGTTTACGCATGTTAGTTAACTCCCAGAGGGCTCGTTCAAAATGCATTTCTTCCACCCAGCCACTTTTCTCCCAGTCCAAGGGTGGACAAAGGAATTGAACTTCAGTGGGGGGGATGTTATTTGTGATGCCGGGGCGGCATGAATAATTTACGTACCGAAATCACCTGCACGCGCCCACCCCGGCGGGCTGACCTCAAAACAAATCGACCGAAAGCAGCTGTAATCGGGTATGCAAAGGAATGGGATGGGGGGGGGGGATTGTTAAAGGGCAGCACTGCGAGGGAAGCAATTACGCTACTTTGTACCCTTCAAAGGCAATGAAGCTTGCTCTTTTCATCGAGTAGGATCGGTGGGGATATTTAATACTCAAAGTGTATGAAGAGCATTGAGCGGTATATATATAATTTTACAATAACATATGTTGAGTGTGTGCAGAATATTGTATCAAAAGTCAACCGTGGCATGATGTCAGTGTGTTGGATGTTTATTTCGGTGATAATGATAGTTTTTTCTGCTCATTACCTGAATATCACAAATCAACAAACAAATCCTAATGCTATTGTGATACCCCATACAATCGGTGGAGATGATTCAATTTCAAAATATTTCTAATGAATTAATTGCAAGAAGAAAACCAATGACTTTCATTGGCAAAGCAACAAGAAGGCAATGTTGCAAACACACACTATCGAACAATATTTGTGAAATATGATTCCATGTATACTTCAACTTTGTGTTGAAAAAGTACACGTTACAGTGCTTCCACAAACAGAAATGTGAGAAGAAGATGTGTTATCCTCCATTTCAATTTCTCAGATGACAGTCAACTGTTACTTCAACTGATCCTTCCCTCTATCATGTTTTCCATCATTTCTGTGGAGACCCAAGTCATTAATATTTCCAGGGGCTGCCAATTTGGAATGTCATCCTCAGGAAAAGCGAAGGAACATTTACAATATTATCATCCACCCTGCATTAGTTGGGTGAATAATCTATTCTGAATAATCCCGTCTGGTTAATACTGTAGATGGGAAAATCCCGCAGGGGCAAACATTTCATTGCATAATCTATTCACCGTTTAAGACGTCCAAGTACGGGGTTGCCTATCACTCAGAATTCCAAGCCTTATTGTGCCTGTAGGTCAGACATTTAGGGCGAGCCATCCCAGTGATAAACATTGGCAACTCAGCACAAATTTTTAAAATGTTCGCATATTTGTTGGCATTCCAAAGTCCGCTCATTGGGCAACCGGCATTGGATGCCTGAACCACCTATGACTGACAGTAAGTCAGAAGTCAAAACTTGGATAGTGAGCAAAAGGGTAAAAGTAATGATGGCAGACAGATACGCGGGGAGTGGCTCGAGCCTTATCTCCTGGATCAGTGATGTACCCTGCAGGGCTTTGGGGCAGATTGAGATCGAGCTGGACTACTGCGGTGCCGCCACTGGAATAAATTGAATTTGCATGATTTATTCATTGTTTGAGACATCCAATTGCAGGGTTGCCTATTACTCAGAATTCCCAGCTTTATTGCGTGTAAGTCAGACATGGGTGAGCGAGCCAGCCCAGTGACATAACCTCCGAAACTTTAGAATTGGGAAATTCCTGCATATTCATCAGCGTTCCAAAATCCTCCCATTGGGCAACTGGCGCTGGACACCTGAACCACAGTGCACCAAAACTCAGATTAGTGAGCAGAAGAGTAAAAGTAATACGAGCCAACAGATTCGACAATAACTCTCTAATACATAGCAGTGACTGATGCGCGGGGAGTGGCTCGAGTCGTATCTCCCCGGATCAGCGATGTAACCTGCAGGGCTTTTGAGCAGATTCAGATCGAGCTGGATTACTGTGGTGCCGCCAAAGCCAGAAATCACCGGCAGGATTTGCATATTTCATGAATCTGCAATTCCCATCTTCTTGTAATTATCTCCAGGAGTTTGCAAAGTGCAGAATTGACAGGGCTCGTTCTCAGGGTGGCTTGCACTTTCGAGGACAATTTTTTTTGTTTTATTCAAACACATCGCATGAGAAGCAAACACCAATTTAGGTCGAAAAATTATGCAAGTCGTTTTGTGGCATGATGTCGGTAAACATTTGAACATGTGGAACATACTTGACATTTCTGGTCTATCAGCTCAAACGTGACCGAGTTGCCCTTAATACCGTTCTACATTAAATTTCACCGAATACGATTGCACAGCGATGCCACATTAAATGTTAGTGGTCGTGCCGGGAACATATGCGGTATGATGTTTGAACATTTGATTGTTGTATCTGGATCAATTATTTCCCGATAACATCAACCCAGCCACCATCAAATAAAGGTACCTCGCAAGGGTCAAAATAGCTTGGTTCATATACATGTAGCAATTTGCTACCCAAGAACTGTCAGTTGCTACTCAATATTACTTTCGATCAGCAAGAGCTAGATGCCAATGTCTGCGAATGGAAATTGCTATTTGCAATAATTGGTGAGCATATTCTAATGCTAATCAATTCTCCGAAACCATCTTTCCCTTGCCTTGTGAGCTGGAGTACTCTTAGCAGTGACCGAGTACATGTGCAGCTACTATGTAGAGGGTATAGCCATGGGTAATGAAAAGCGTTGTTTCCCCAGTTTGTGAGCCTGTGAGGTGAAACGAGCATGTACTTGTGCACCCACGCATGAATTTGACATGGTACCATTAGGTGTGATAGCGAGGCATAATGGATGTGGGCATGATAAAAGATGGTGTGTTTACATATGGTCTATAAGGCAGTATTTAAAAGTTAAATTGTCCCACCTGGACAATCACAACACAAACAGGTCGTTTCAAACAGGTTTCTGCCTTATTTTCCCAACTCCGGCACTCCACTAGACCAGCAGCCGCCTATGACATTGTCTGTCCGGCCGCCTGCCATGTTTCTTTCACAAGGGGGAACTGTCCAGTAGCCATCAGGCTCAGGTGGCGGCCCAGGC